>QOCX01006256.1:0-11592 GCA_005959815.1 Sarcophaga bullata
TGTGTTCATTGACCATGGCTCTGCCGGCAGTTGGAACTGAGCCTAATTTGCAGCGATGAGGCTCTGTTTCTGTTATGAATTGGTCGTGATCGAACAAAATTTGTTCGTATTGATACCAATCATTATTGAGATCTAAAGCCGTTCGTATTCATTCGAACAAAAATACTCTGCTTGATGTAGATTTTGAGGTAACGTTTTGCAGGCATTACTGTCAAAGCGCAATGGTGTTTGCTTCCAAGTTGTTTTCGTATGAATTGGCTGATCTAGACACCACGTATGATGAATATGAGCATGATCATGAGAATGATGAGTGAGTATGATGATGGTTATGTATGTGTGATTATAACAAGACGATGCTTAGTGTCATACAGATTATGCCATTATTGGATTATATGCACGCGAGATTTGATGAAGTGATGTGACATATAGCCCCTGAGAACATATAATTTGACCCCGTTAAAGTTTTTGTGCTTAGTTTTCTTAAGTCGCCGTTGCGTACGAATTAATCACACACAGCAACAGCCGTCAAAGTCTATATAACCCTTGATACAGCCTGATATATGCGCCAGGGTTAAATTTTGGATACGCTACAATAAGAGAAGCGGTGACAGGGATCTGAACGGGTGTACGGGTCAAAAGTCGTTAGAATACTAAACTGTTAGGAGCTAATTGAAGCCTGTTTATTTAAAAACCGATAGTCAGGATGATGTTTTTCTTTTTTTCTTGATTTGTTCAAATGGTTGATCAAACTTCTTTTGCCTACAATTGAACTCCTATGTACATGCATTTGGATAATGACAGTGCACAAAGCCTAAAGTTTTCAGGGATCTTTTTTTAGTNAAAACCTAAAGTTTTCAGGGATCTTTTTTTAGTGAGAGACTAAATGAATTTTGTATTCTTCTGCCTTGCAACTCTCATCAATTGCTTTGGCCAAATTGTGGCAAAACATTGTTTAAAAAATCTCTTCACAAATTAATTTCTTTACTTCCTATTATTATTAGTCATGGAACCTTAAAATTACTGTTAAAGAGCCATATCCTGTTAAACTGTTTTTACTGTTGGTTACGATATTTTTTTGTTTTGTTTTTGGGAAACTTGATTCCCTGATTACAACATCAATAAAATAATAATGCTGAAATCGTTTTTCTGTTTGGTGTAGTAAGCCAACTGTTACGGTGGCATTGCCACATTCAATCGCTAGTAATAGTAATAACAGTGTGTGTTATTTTATGATGCTACACTAGCCAATACCAATAAGAAAGAACAAAAAACAAATCGCTCTTCAAAACTGTGGCAAATATAGGAAAAAAAACCCCAAAAAAGTATGCTACTGTTTTTTTCTGCTTTTTAACCACAAAAGTATACANNACAAAAAATATACAAAATATGTGTCTGTGTATGTATAGAGGGAAAAAGCCGTTAGATTGGTGTATGTGATGTACATATGTGTAACATGTCATCCGTTAGTATTACTGTGACATTTTTTGCTACAACAAACACAGAAACAAAAGTGCCAGGCATTAAATCCCTGATAAAAGGAACAACGAAGAAAAACGCTCTCCTGTATTATGGAGTACCATGACGGAAATAATGCAATTTTCTCGACATTTTCTGTGTTTTTCTTTGCTTTTTTTGGTTTTTGTTTTTGTTTTTCCCATTCAATATTGTAATAGTTTACCTTTTTCCATTTTTTCCCAAAACGTTTTTTTTTTTTTTTGGTTTTTGTTTTGAGGTAAAGAAAGTTTGATCAATAAATGAATTGAGTATTGCCGGAGAACAAAAAAAAAAAAAAAAATTAGGAAACTTTAGCAAAGAAAAGAGGAAAATCTAAGTGATTTCCGTTGTGTATAAATAAAACCGCAAAATTTGATTGTTTTTCATGCAATTTTCTTCATCAAACTTAAGTTGCATTAAGAAAAAAACTTTAAGAATTGAAAAGAAAAAAGAAAACAAATAAAAGAAATTGAATGGAGTGTTTCTGAAATGTGGTTGTTTTTGTAAAGCACTACAATTCCCATTTCAACAAACCCCACCTCCCCTTACAAAAAAAAAAAAAAAAAAAAAAACAACCCAAATAGAAAATGAAGACAAGTTTTGTTTCATTTACCACAATGATATGAAAACAATGGTTAATAAATTGTTTTTTGTTGTTTTTGTTGTTGTTTTTCCTTTGTGGCAAAAAAACAACAAGAATTTGTGATGACACTAAAAGAGTTGTCAGCCACACTCTGAGTTCATTTAAATGGAAAATCTTCATCATCAACATCGTATTTCTTTGTCAATCTTATCACTATCACTGGTTCAAGATGCATGTCTCATCAATTTGGAATTTGCGAAAATAAATGAAAAAAGAAAACAAAAAAGATTTGAAAAAGAAAAATATTCAAAATGAGGGCGATATAGGCCGCAATATAAAAAATTAATAATGCTAGGCTAGGTCTACTTAACTAATTTCTTGAAAGATTATTCCACCATCTGTTGGCCTTTAAATGAAAAAGAATGTCTTCTCTATTTTTCACATCACATATACGTACATTACCTTCAGCTTAGTTGTGTCATTTGGTTCTGAACATAGGCAGGGAGGGAATTTTATTGCAATCTTCAGAGGTTTTCCGAAGGTGCATTGTGCTTTGACAGCAAGGACTAGCATGATGGGACAGTAGCACCTATGTTTTTGCAAGAAGTACAATGTGAGGAAGCCAGAGCTATTGAACACTTTCTGTTTCTCCTCCCGTAGAGGTAAGGTCTCAAAATTCTTGGGCCTCTACCATGACTTTGGGAGGTTGAATCTCTCTTGAACTCTAGACATTGCTTTCACATTAAGGGATGTGGTCCTTTTCTCCCAATTTTTCTTCATTCGTGCCATATTTTCCTTCATGCTTATAATTTTCCTTGGCTCTGTTTTATTTTGATTTTGATTTTGTATTTCTACTATAGGCCTGTGTTTGGTCTCAAGGTCGAAGTGATTCATAAGCTATCTGCTTAATCCAACCTAACCGCACTTAGTTTCTCCGTTGAAGTTGCGGTACTACTCCCATTCGATTAGAAATTTGGTGGACACCCAGCATTGCAATTTAATACATGATGATAACTCTCATGGCACATGTGGTAGTTTTGTTCACAGTTTATTATCTTTGAAGGATTAGAAGTCTCAGACAAAGTCTTAAATACCTATGACAGCTTTATAACCGCTGGATATGTGCAACTCTTAACGCCTTAGTCTTAGGTTGGTAATAATGCCATTTTGAAACTACTAACCCAAGGCAATGTGTAACTGCGCAGTCAGATGATCTTATCCTATAGGATAGGTCGCAGGCAATTAGGTGGTTAGCTTTACTGGACAACAGTTACAGTTTTGATTGTAAAGCCCGCAGTACCAGAAGCGAAACGGTTTCTACAAATTCCATTCATTCTGATTTTTTATGCGCTAAGGTTTTAGTTTCCTCTCAGCTTTTTGTGAACAGCTTCGCCTCTTTATTGATGTGAGGGTTCCTTGCATTGGATCCATTTTCTACTTAGAATTTCGTGTTGGATTAGAATTTATTGAGTAAGAAACGACAACTTCCTCTACTCTTTAGTGGAAGTGGAAGGTTTAGCTGGCGGCAGTAAGGCTTACTAGCATTAAGGCCTGGCCCTAGCTGAACTAGGAACATGGTGTCCATGTCGATTATAACTTTCTGAGCAGGACATTTAAACTCCAACTCAGAACTTCTAGCCTGAAGATTCAAAGATTCCTAGTGAGACATTGGAAATTTATAGAGGTTGCTCCAAAATGCTGGAATGAATGCGAAATATATACGTAAGGATTCTCGTATCAAACTCTTGTATAGCCGCCTGGCTACTGCAATGTTTTCCAGCTGTAGGTCATGGCCAGCTTAAAAGCGGCACAAACCTTATTAGGTACTAGAATTTCCTCTCAAACCTTTTTAAATTACTCCAAAAGCCTCAAGGATTCGATTAAGCTTCTAACGAATGTTATTTCGATGCCCAAACTGCCCATAAATCCTGAGTATATCAGAGAACAATTGCGGATCATTCAAAGGCATCCAAAACACACGGATATCGTTGGATAATGCAATGCAGGTGGGATAGGGCTGCTACAGAGCTCGTCTTATGACTCTCCGCAGTGGGTTATTTTATCTCTCATCAGATGTTTTTATACAATATTTGGTAACACAGTACTCCTATATTTTTTTTTATTTCTCTGTCAACAGATTTTTACATTTCAAATCATTATGAAGGATAATGAAATCAACTGAACTTTTTAATAAAATCTGTCTGCTGCTAAAACTACAAATGCACACACACACAAATATCACAATTTTATTATCTCTTCTGTCATTTCTACTCATCCATACTCACCGGTACTTTATAATTCTGCTTCACACAATTATAAGATCCTGCCAAAATAGAAATGCGTAATCCATGTCTAACTATGAGTACGTTAGAGTACACGACTATAAAGTGAAATACAAAGAGATTTGCATATCAATTGCATTTAATATTCTCCATAAACACACAAATACACGCAAATACACATACACACACATGTATACTTACAAGTAAATTCTTAAATATGTATACATAGTTGTCATGCATACAACTACACTTGTAGAGATTAATATGCGAACATCTTCGTTCTCTTTAGTTTGCCGTCATGTCGGTTGATATGAATTTATGGCAGAGCAAATCAAAAGTGCGATGCAAGAGCAATAGAGTAAGAAGGTGGAAGGAGGAGATGGAGTGGAGACAAATTGAAATATTTTATGGAATTCATATGCAAATCATTTCCTTAAATAACTGTACATTAAAATATTTATATGCATACATATACATACATGCATACATACATACATACATACATATACTCTTAGAGATAAATATTTCACTATCTATGTATAGATCGTTGTATGTGTATGGGTGAAGAGTAAAACCAATTGCGCTTAGATAGACATTTTTCATACAAAAAATATTCGATAAACAGTGGGAGGATATACAATCAGTGGTACGATTTGAAGAATGCTTCAGAACATACAGAACAGCTCTCGATATTTTTTTAGGTTCTATGAAATGTTTACAGTTCGGGGGTCGTTGCAGGTAGAATTTTCCTCTATAATAAGTTTCATTAATTTCCATGGTTTTGGTTAGGAAATATAGAGGACTTGCTTGAAGGAAATGGTTCCACTTAGGCCAGTATTTGGCCCATTGTGATGCCACGGTTTATTTTATTGGGGGTCAAGCATTCCCTAGAGAAAACTTCTAGAGACGCTTGTTGCACTAAGCAGTCCCACTTAGGCCTGCAATTGACTAATTCTGATGCCACAACCATTCTACCCGGGGGCCAAACATTTCCCAGAGAAACTATCACGAGTTCAAAATATATTTTTTTATTATTAGGGAGTCGGTTAGAGATATCAAAGAAGATGAGAAATCAGATATGCTTCGTTTCTTTTATGAACAAGAGCAGGACAGTCTCTTCCTCATTTTCAGACCCACAGCCTGTGCAGAAGTCATTAGTTGGAATGCCAAGTCTTTCAGCATGCCTTCCAAATGAACCGTGGCTCATAAGAGTCACCTATTGTGATCGGTAATGAATCGACATGAGATTTAAGAACAGAAGTCCATACTTTGCTTGTCCATACGTATCCAACAGAGTCTAGCTATATTGCACGTATCCTCTTACTGATAAAGAGATTGAGCAAGACTTCCATAGTTGTTACGTTTATCCTGCTCTAGAGCCATTAAAGTCGGCTTTAAGTTCGCTTTATTCTTGTCCTTAGGTGTCCAACAGAATCTACAATATTCACGTATGCTCTTGCTGCAACGATAATGGGCTTGACGCCATATTTGATGACCTTTTACTGTTCTAGAGCTACTAAAGTCAGCTTTCTAAGTCTCATGCTTAGTCTTAAAGAAGAAAAAAATAATGTTTACTGGCCATAACCAGTCCCGTTAGCTTCCATCATAAAATCTAATTTTAGGTTTCCGTTTACCATCTTGTTGGCCACCCACTGTACATAATCATTCATAACTATTGCAGACATTTTACCTTTGGCTGTTGGCTGTTATAAAAGCCACGTTTTTTCTTTTTCTTTAGGTTTTAATCGCTTATGCATATAGTTTTTAGCAAATATTTGCATACGAAATAAATGCTTTCCAGTTTAAACTTAAAAGGCACTCCATCACTCTACAGTTAAGCACTCAACCTCTAACACTAAACATGGCATCACAACGTCATTATCATCGTTCAATCATGGCGTTTATATCATATACATACTAAGTATATATGTAAAGTATTTAAGAAAATATTTTAAAATGCATCAAACCGAAAAAAAAAGATAGAAATTCTAAGAAAGATTTGCGAAATACTAGCGCAGAGCAAATAATCGCACGGTGAATATTAATGGAGAAGCAATAGAGAAGACCTTTAAATATTTTCAATTCCAAACAGGGCGGCTAAATGCAGGTATATTAGAGTATAGAAAGCCTAAGTATGTAATATCAGTGCGTAGATATTCTATATTTAAATGCATAAAGTTATGCTGAAGAAATTTTAGTGCATACTTTTAGGCGTATGTTTTTTACAGCACATATTTTCACATATTTTTAGGAATGTGGTTTGTAATTAAAATTTATTGGAAAATCAAGCTCTCTATTCTTCTTAAAAAATAAAGTTAATCGTTTAAATGATAATGCAGTGTCGGCAGTAATATAAATATTTTGCCTGAAGTTATGCTGCAATAAAAAAACTTTTACATTTGCTTACTTCACTTTAAAAATAGTTTAATAAAGCGATATTAGGCTGCAGATATAATAAGTCTAGTGATCTTAGCATATAGAGATTCCTTCAGGAAAAGCCAGACACGCCATAATAATATGCAGCAGACTTTCAGGGATATCCGTGAGGTGTAATCCAAGAATTATGTACTGGATGTATAAGAAAGAATGAATCAATCAACCTTCAAATGAACTTAAACCAATTATAGAGACCAGCGTGTACTCTTTGTGGAAATTAAATTGAAAACCTGTTCACATGATACTGAAGACCAAAGCTTGGAAGTATATGGTTAGGGTAACAGCAGAGAAAACTAACACGAGATTCTAAATAATACTTCTTAAACGAATAAATCGCGTGTTTGATGTCTCCATCTTTAACAGTCCTTTAAACAAAAGCAGTAGTTTCCATGCTTTTACAAAATGCCTCGCAAAAAGGCCATGGAACAAAAGGCAACTGAATACTCAACTGAACTCTCAACTGGAGCTAGGTACTGTTTTTAAAGAGGGAACAACTATGGTTTTCGGATGATTTACGGATTTTAAAGCAGCAGCGTCAGTTATTGATACCGGGATCAAAGATTCCGAATCCAAGGTTAAAAACTCGTGACCGTTTTTCAAGCGGAAGTCTTTGCCGAGATATTCTCAATTCAGTTTGTCTAGAAAGTTCACAGTAGTAATACTGTATTGATAGTCAGGTCACAAATTGGGCACTCCCTTAATTCCATTTTATAAAGAGACTATCGGGGGAAACTCAATCTACAAAGTATGAAATTGAGATTATCTGCTGGTTCCCAAAACATTGGAGAATTCAAGACAATGAAAGCAATGAGATCAGTTTGCGAGGAGAGAAGCTTTTATGCCGCTAAGAAGAAGACCAAATTTTTCAGTGAAGGGGGAAGCGATGTTCATAAAAGTATACTTAACGGAAGGGATGTCAAAGAGAGGCAGAGACTTTTCCCAAATCAAACGGGGTTGTCTCAAACCTAAACCTTTGTGGACCTATCACAATAGCAGGAGATTTAAGACGTGCGTTAAACTATCCAAAAATAACCTGGAGCACTCACTATGAATAGGGACAGTCTCTACTCAATACGTACATTTTGTGATGATGAGAATAACTCTAAGACACAGGCTTGATAGTTAAAATTGTTAAATGATGACTGCATATCTTTCTACTTCTCTTTCCTTTTCGAACACTTTATTTTCTTAACAAAAGATAATTGAAATCAAATAAAAACTTTTCAAATTTATTTCTTACGATCAATTTCAAGATAAAAACTTTAAATATTTCATGGGAAAAACAAAATTATAATGCCATTAAGATTACAGATAAAAAGCCTGAATAATAGCTACAATTTTGGTAAACGATTTATACATTTAAAAAAAAAATAAAGAAGAAACAATCAAGCAAAAACTATAAAAATTTATGTAAACATTGTGACAAATTGCTTTAAAAACAAATCAAAAAAAAATTGTGAGAAATCAATTCAGCACAAATTGATTTCTAAGGAAATAATTTTATTAAGAAAAAAAAATATATTGTACCCCTAAAATATGCAATAGAATTTGAATTTTTTGAAAACTTTAAAATTCTACATGGATTTTATTTATATTTCTGCATACAGAAAGAAACTTTAAAGAAAAAATTTAATTTCTAAAAACATTGAAAAAAGAAAACGAAAGAAGAAGGAAAAACTATTTCCTTTAAAACATAAAAAGGCATAGAGACCAGCATCTTTAAATATCTTTCCAGTGCTAAGCACTTATAAATAAATAATTTATCATGCAACGTAAAGAGATATAAACTAGCACAGAGAAATTCTTAGAATTTTATAATTTAACACCTAAAAGTATGCTACATTAGTTATGCTCTTTAGGATATAGTTACATACCAGTTAACCATATCTTTGTAGGCATAAGAAAGCGTATTTAATGCATAAGACACACTGTCTTTTGACCATAAGTTATTTATCTTTCTAGCCAAGTATTTACATAAATTGGACAACACATGTAATATTATACGCACACACTTTTACTATTTACACACATACACACACACACACACACATTTACTTTGTATTCATCCTGTTCTTTATTATTCTGGTAAATCAGAAAATCTGGGCATTTTGAAAATGAAAAATTAGGTCATAAGTTTTCCATTTCAATGCATAAGGATTTCATGTCCATGAAGCAAAAAAAATTTCGGTTAAAATATGACAAAATAAAATTGAAAATTTTCTGTGTTAAAAAAAATCAATTCTATTTTGAAGGCATTACATTGCAATGGCATGGCAAGGAAAATAGCACATCATTTCGATTGTCAATAAAAATGTTTAAAATAGAAAATAAATTTTGAAAAATAAACAAATAAAACATTTTTGTGTGTAATTGGATAATGTTTAATGACTGATTAAATTTTTGATTTTATTTTATCTTTACAGGATGAAAAATTCAATTGCTGGTTTACAACGTTTGGCTGAAATGGTAAGTTTTTTTAACAAAACAAGAGAAAAAAAATAAAAATTTAAGAATTTAAGAAGATTTACGTTCGAAAAAGTACAAATAAAGATGACACAAACTTGAAAGACTGTATAAGATAACTGTAGTTTGATGGACCCTACGAACGTTTTGGCTGTTTATTGCTCGAATCCTTCTTAATTTTCTTTTCAGGATTTCATTGATCAAACTTATCAGATAGAAAACAAACTGCTTTTCCTAGTTACAGCACATCAGCAGCCCCTATCATTCTTTCTCTTCTCCTATTATATAGGGTCTTTCATTAAACGTTCTCTTAATATTTAAATTATAGATAAAATAAAGTATGTTCGAGTTAATAAAATTGCCATGAAGAGAGTTTCTCAAAAATCTGTCTTTGGGATCATTTTAAACTATAAGTTCCACCACTGCATGTATGCAGGGTCTTAACGACTATTATGTACGTGTGCATGTATGTATGGATGTGTGTGATATCATCAAAAAAAATATTTTATTAATTTAAAAAACCTCTTGAAGCCATTATGTGTAGAGACATTGCATAGTTCAAATGCCCTCCGAGGGTTCTCTAAGCGGAGCGCATGCGTACTATTCAAGTTTTAATGGCTCTGGCCCATAAATCAAGCGGAATTTGATCGAGAACATATGGTATGTTGGCTTTAAGGACCTCCTGTAGCTTTATTTTATTTTTTTATACGTGCGAAACAAATTCCTACCAGAAATAGTTTAACGAGGCCAAATCGCACAACCATATCACTTCTACAAGCGGATGCCTTCAAATCGCTTGTGTGTTGAATATTTTTTTTTATCTTGAGCCGAAGGTGGGAATTTTCGGAAGATCCTGTACACAGTTCACCATAGCTGGTGACAACGTACTAAGCCCAACCCCTATATCCTTCAACCATTATCCCTCCGCGGGACTGCCCGAAATAGTATTCAATGTGGCCTGAGCTATAAGAAACCACAAGTAGTTTGTGTTCAGCTCATCTAATTCAGGCCAAAAGAAGTAGGCGAATGACACTACCATCCCAAAATCCTCGCCATACAGTAACTCTGTCGGTATGCATTGGCTGTTCTTCGATCTCATGTGGAGTGATGTCAACCGAAATCCAATAATTTTGCTTCTTGATGTACCCAAAGAGTCTGAAAGGGGTCTCATCGCTGAAAATGATTTTTCAATGAAATTTAGCATCAGAGGCCTTTCGGTGAACGCACATTGTTTTCTATGGTCGTCTATGATGATTTCATATAAAAGACTGATTAACTGACAACTAATATGAGAGATATGGAGACGCCGTAGTCTAATAGGTAGTGTGTTGGCTTATTAGACGTAAGGCCACGACTCACACCCCAGATCAAACATCTCCACCAAACCAAATCTAAAAAAACATTTCCTTGGCTTCTTCCGCTCAACAGATTTCTGGTTAAAACTCTGAAAATAAATTAAAAAATTGGCTTGAAAAAGTTTCTCAAAAAGTGTCCCATTCGGAATCAACTTAAAAATGCACGTCCTGCCACTCACGTATCAAATTAACACACTTAACATAACTAGTGTGGCAAGCTAGGNCTGCCACTCACGTATCAAATTAACACACTTAACATAACTAGTGTGGCAAGCTAGGTTCTTACTGAAGGATTGTATTGACCAATTATGTATGTATGTATGTATGTATATAACTGTCAATCGATAATTGTAAACCAATTTTCTAAACTCGACCCCATCAGTCTGACACCAAATCGACAATCCTCTACAGATGGAATCCTGATACTACTACACTAAGGACTAGCTGCTGAAGATTATGAACTTTGGCTGTGTTACATGAAATGTTTCGAGACGGACATTGTCAGTTAGCCACCAACATCATGCGATTTCCTAGCATTAAAGCGTTTAAAGCCAATATCATGTGATTACTGATACACTGCTGGAAATGTCGACCAAGTGTTCGAAACCTAGAAACTTACCCTCTACTGCGCCTAATCTAAAGGCAATCATTTGAAAGATATTGTGTTTCATGTAAAGTAGCAGATTCCAAGTATTAAAATGAAATACAAATTTTGTGGCAATCATGGTTTCGTTAGCCCTTTATATGCCGATAAATCGAAAACATTGTTGTCAACATAGTTCCTTAATACACTGACTTTTAATTTAGTTTCGAAGGACCTTAAACCCTGCAATATCTTCTCTCATACAACACAGCCAATGTAGCAGTAAATTTATAACCAAGTATTGTAGAGAAGACACTCTCTTACCGTACTTGCATGCTTTAAAGTCTTCATAAATAAAAATGTAACCTAAGTGTGTGTATGAGTGTGTACAGGTGC
>QOCX01006257.1:419-11590 GCA_005959815.1 Sarcophaga bullata
TTGAGGAAAGAAGAATAATGAATGCCAGACAAGAAACCCAATCCAAAAGCAAAGCTAAAGCTTTTGATGGTCTTGACAAGGAATTTAAAGTGAGAGATAGCATCAGCTTTAACCAACAGCTATGCGAGTGAGCCTTCGGTAGAAATTGATACTCTTCATTGGCTAAATTTTCCTTAGGGCAATGACCTTAGAGTAAACGATAATAACAGTAAAGAATAACACTAAAGGAAGATGAATAAAAGGAAAGAAATTTTTTTTTGTTAACATTAGTCAGGCTAACTAAAGCTACTGCACCTACTTACACCAACTAAATGTTCAGTTTTTCTATTTAAAACTTTGCTTGAATTTCTGTGAGTTTCAATTCAGATCTCATATCTCAAAGGCGTTATAATTACTCTACTATACTCTACTGTATCTACACTCTTTTGGCACTTGTATGCAGGCATTCAAACCCGTATTGCCTTTAAAGAAAATTAAAGCCAGGCAAACTGTTAAACTCCTAGGCTAAGTACAGAATTAAGTGTGTATATGAGTGTGTGTGTGTGTATGTGTAGGCATATGACCAACAGACGTTTAATTTATTGCTATGGTTGTTATTGTTGTTGTTGTTGTTGTTGTTTTCTTACAAAATTTAGTTTTCATAGAATTGATCTATTTGTTCTTCATAATGTGTTCAATTCGTCTTTCTCTGGTTTGGTCATCGAGTCGCTCTTTGTTTTTGGTGTTTCATTAATTGTGTTATGGAGTTTTCTTCCATGTTTTTTTCATTTGTATGTTGTGGTGGGTTTTCAGTGCATTGGATTTCTTGTTTTTTTTTCTGTATTTTTCTTGGCTGGTTGTGTGGGTTGCCGGCGGCTATATTTCCTTGTGTTTTCTTTTACCTAACATTTGGATTGTCAACAATTGCCATGGCGATTTTGCTTCTTATTTTTTTTAGGTTTTTCGTTTTTTTCATTCTATTTTTGCTTCTGGCATTTGTTTATATTACAACAACATCGGCTGGCGATGACGACTGACTGATGTAATGTGAGAGATGGACCAGATGATGGCCAGTCTGTCTTCGTTTTAAGTGACAGACAAACTGCCTGTGCTCTATAATCATTCGTATTATAACTAATGTTGTTGGAAATGTTGTTGTTTTTGTAACTGTTGTAGTTATTGTTGTTGTTGTTGTCTTGTGTTGTTGTACTTGTGGTTTTAACTTAAACATTGAAACTTTAAATAAAGATGTGGTTTGATCTTAGAACAGAGACCCTGCCATTACTGGCGGTTGTGTATTCCAAAAAGGAAAACCATCAGACACATGCACTTGAAAAAAGTATGTGTAAAGAAGCATACAAAAACAAAACAAATAAAAGAGAAATTTAATCCAGGTTTGTGCAATCATTGTTCCTTGAATAGCTTATAAAGGATGTTTTCAATATTATGTTGAATTCTGTTGATGAGTACGGATTACCAGGTTGGCAGGCTGAAAGTAAGAGGCAACTTCGTTTTGTTGGACAAAAACACCGAGATAGCTGTGGCGACCCAGATATTAGCATAACCATGAGTATGGGAAATCTCAGTATAAGTAAATTGTCAAATATGATGGACAGTGTACAGTGTACATTTGAATGAAGTGGAAAGTTTTCTTGAACTCGTTTTAAAGCCGCATGAGATCCCAATATTTTATGGATGACACATTACCAGATGCCACACATCTAGTAGGAGCGTATTGAAAGGAATGGAGGAAACAGGTACTTGATTTAGATTTCCTATAAAGTTTACATGGTTAACACTTCCCATACAGTCTGACCAGCAGCCTATTCAACCCTCAGACTCCTTTTTATTCTCAACGGAGTTAGTAAATGTCAGAGAGCATGATATATATCCGGCTCCAGAAATACTTCAATGGCATGTTAATGCTTATATTCCTCTACAGTACATCAATTAAAGGCTTCCCAAACGACATCATGGCCTAACGACTTGACATTATGGAAGTAAAATTAAAGCACGCTACAGCGAGAACACAAAGGAGAATAAATAATACCTGCCTGACACCAGCCGTACAGAAAAAGGTAGCAGACTGAAGAACGCGTGTTCAGTCGCTGTACTCTAGTACGTAGTGTGTTGGCTTATTAGACGAAAGGCAACGGTTCAAGCCCCAGGTCAGACATCTCAAACATAACGAAAAATAAAAAATATTTCTTCAGTGACGCCCTCTCGATAGATTTCTATCTGATTTCCGATTTCTAAAATTGCCATGAAAAGTTTCTCAAAAATCCGGCGTTCGGAATCGTCATTAAACTGTAGGTCCCTTCTTCACTCATATACAAAATGAACACACACAACATAAGTGGTATGGGAAACTAGGACGTGATCCTGACTGAAGCGTTGCAATGACCAATAATGTATGTATGTATGTATGCATGGCCCCTTGAAAAATGAAAAGAAGTTAATACAGTACCCTGATGCAGTTATTGCCTACTGAACTTTACCCAACAGTTGGCAATAGGTTGTGTTAAAACGTTTACATGTTAAATTCCGAATATTATTGATGCTCCACATGAAATTGTTGTTGCAGTCTACTAAGCATTAGTAGTGGCAGATGTGAAAGCAGATTCTATGCGGCTTACAATAAAGCCTAGTTTACAAGGCTCTCATGCTTCCCATACTTCTACACGGCACAGAGGCATGAACACGATTAAGCACTGATGCAGCAACCTTGACAGTATGAGAGAGTAAAGCCGTACGTAAGATCTTCGGTGCAGTGCGAGTTAGCGATAATTTCCGCATGCGATCCAATAGTGAGCTGTTTGAGATCCTCAATGACCTGAACGCTGCGGAGCCTATTAGCGGCTGCATTGGCTCGGCCATGAATGTTGTAAATGGATGAGAATGCTCCGACAAAACGGGTATTTTATGTGGGGATTTGCTTAAGGCGGTGTAGGGAACGACTTAATCGAGGATGCCCTGTCATCGATTAGTGTGACTAACAGACGTAGGCACGAAAGAATCAGAGGCGCTTAGAAGTATTTGTTAAGGCAGGCCGAAATTCGTTGATCGGGTTGTTACTGAACGACAACGACAATAAAGCTTCATTGACTGTCTGCGTAAGAAGTAGCCTCCTTATACATAGTTTCTTAAGGAGCAATTTCTGTAAAATCTATCATATCCGGCAGAATGAGCTTAGCCAACATAATAAGATGCAAACTTCTACCATCATTGCTGGAAGAAATCAAAGAAAAGCACTCATGGTCTGTTGGAGACCGGCAGAAATGGTTGGAGTTGCATTAAAACGCAAAATGGGCGTATTCTGTGTCAAAATTTGAATTACAAGACAGTAGGAAGGATTGAATTATTACTTCACATAAATCCTATACGGTAGACAGATGCTTTCGACAATACTTACTTTGATTTAGGCCAGCATACAGTCCTTTAGACAAACTGCTCAATAGAGATAAGGAAATACCTAAAGTTCGTTTGCAAGTGATACACCAAAGAACGTCGGGTATTAGAGAAGATTGTTGACTACAGACCAAGCATACAAAATTTAATTACCAAGACTATCCATGATCAACTGAATGCCATAATACAGGCGATTTACGATTCCATTTGCCGCCTCTAAGTACCAGTGGAATTCAATTTTACGAGATTTTCCCTGTGCTTTGCAGCTTATGACTGTTCCTGCCTGGACTTCAACCGGCCTTCAAAGCATGTGGCCAATACTGAGCTTTTCATACATACTATACATACAAACATAACACGCCCTTCAATCAGGATTACGACTTAGCTTCTCCCATCATCCATGTTGTGTGTGTTAATTTTATACATGATTTTAGAGAGACCTTACATGGCAATTTCTGATACATGATTTTAGAGGACCATTACATGCAATTTACTTATTCAAAGAGTTAATGCTAGAACTCTGCCGAAATTAAGTCACAGAAGAAATATTTCTTGTATTTCTGCTTGTTGAGATGTCTGACGTTGGCTTTGAACCGAGACTTCATGTCCAATAAGTCAACACACTATCTACTAGACTACGGCGATATTTGCAATGCCTTAAAAGGATGTGAACAATTTAGCGCTTTTCAAATCGGCATTTTTATATGCTGGTTTCAAGACTCCCATAAAAGTCCTTTAAAGACAGCGATACCAATTAACATTGCTGATGGCGTTGACTGCGCAATTAAAATTCCAGGATTCACATCAACAGAACAGGCTGTAAAATACCGAAACTGTGCTTAGTTCTGGAGGTTTAATGTCACTGGAGCTACTAGTTCTTGTTGAATCAATTTTACTATCCTTTCCCAGTAATACTAATCTAATCAATAACAAAAATTGGATGAAATAACATCACACATCTGCATTATCCTGTTAAGCATCTCCTTTGTTTCCCTAGGTTTCCCTTGCCATGCTTTTTTCTTTAGTGACACTTGCCTTTATTTATTGTTGTTGTTGCTTTTATTTATTTTGTTTCTGTCTTACTTTCTTGCTACTCATTTTTCTTAATGATGTCCATATTCTTGTTGTTGTTGTTGTTGTTTGTTGTTGTTGCTGCTGCCGTTGTTGTTTTTTTGGTTTTTGCCTGCCAACAACAAACAAACGAAAGAGAAATTTCTACTCGATGTTGTAACAAAAAACGGAATTGTTTGCACATTTCCGTTTTATGTCACAGAAATAAACAACAACAACCACAACAACAACAACAACTATATCTTACCTATAAATACAACAACAAAAAGATATTGAAAAGACTGGACTGAACGGTGAAGAGAGAGAGAGAGAGAGAGAGAGAAGGAGTAGTGTAGTGTTGTGCAGGAAGTGTGAATGTGACATTAAATGATTGTTTTTGTATTTATTTTGTCTTCTCTTATTTGTTGACAGTAATAATCATCACCTCATTATTAACTATGGGTTCTGTTTTCGTTACGTTTTTGTTATTGCCATTGTACTCTTGGTTAACACAATAAACTTTAAGAGAAGGTAAGCAAGCAAAGGTTTTGTGTGTGAATATTGAAACGATTATCCTGTCGGGTGTGTTTTTGTCAATAGAAATGCCAAAATATTCAGGCATTCTGAAATTTAAACAGATTGTGGGACAGAAAATGGTGCATGTCTGTGATGCCATCACTCAATTAATAAATTTTCTTTCCTATTAAATACAATTTTAAAGACGTATGTATGTATGTGGTTGCATAAGTATTCTGTGATTGGTTATCAAACCATGAAGGAAAATTTAAAGAGATTGTGTGACAGATGATGGTGCATGTCTGTGATGATAGGAAACCATTTTCGAGGAGAAAAACACTTCCTAAACGGGAAAAATATTCGACTACTGGGTGTGACTATATCACGTAGACTTATGTAGAGAGCATAAGACTGGTAGGCAAATCCTGTAAATCTAATCCAAGAATTATTCACTGGATGTTTACCATGATGGTCAGAATTATAGTGACCTACAGAGTCATTGCTTGACACACAGAAGACATCAGCTCAAATGCGGTTGAATACGATACAGAAGCTAGTATTTTTTGATTTAATCAAGACAATGAAATTCTGTCCTACAACAGTACAGGAGGTAATACACGTAATAGTTAGGGCCAGAACCTTCAAGACTATGGTTAGGATAATAGAAGTCAAGTCTAACAAGAGATTCATCAGAAGATATCGTAAAGTAATGAGTAATGAGGGTGACTGACAAACGCTCCATTAACCAGTAGACTCAGTAAATTATGGAAATGATTAGCGGACTTAGTAGCTAAGGTTGGAGTAACCTAGAGCAAATGTATTATTTTAATAGAAGAACCCTTCCGTAGTATACGGACGAGTCAAAAACAAATATGACAGACAGAAGTAGAATTGTTTGCAGAAGTTTATGCCATTAAAAGATGTGCTCATTTTCATTTGGATTGAAAATACAAACTACGTGGCATAGCAATACTCTCAGAAAATTAGGACAGCATTTAACCACTCGTCTCCTATGAGAGTCGAAACTGGTATAGGACTATCTGGGGCAGCTGAGTTAGACAGTTAAAGAAAACAGGATTATTGCTGAATAGGTCTTTTGGAAATTTACACCAGGACAGTACTCTTCTGAGAAGTCGGAAAAGGATGTCTGGGAAGGTTTACCCAGCGTAAGAGAAAAAACACTGAGAGGCAGAAAGTCTTCCTAAACTAAACGGATTTGACACAAGATTGGTTGTGTAATATACAACCGAGATTTTTGCCAAGCATCTGCTAGTCGCCAGAGTGAAGTAGGTAGTGTGTTAGCTTATTAGACGTAAAGCCACTGTTCAAACCCCAGGTCAGACATCAAAGTGAAATTTGAAAAAATATTTCTTCGGTGACTTCCTCTCAGCAGATTTCTGGCAAAAACTCTGAGAGTAAATAAATGGAAAGTTTCTCAAAAGATCTGTCATTCGGAATCGACTTTAAACTGTAGGTCCCACCACTCATGTTTAAAATTAACACACACAACATCAGTAATGTGAAAAGCTAGGTCATAATCCTGACTAAAGGGTTGTAATGACCAATTATGTATGTACTCGACCACACGGCTCCTATGTGGTTAACTCGCAACTAGCATGTGACTGTATGGGGCAGCTGTCTCAGCCAGTAAAAAAAAAAATTGTACTACTAATCAGCTCAAGTAGAACTATGCGACCAGATCAGAACTCTGCTAAGAAGTGGGAAGAGATGTTTGGAAAAGAATACCTAGGCAAAAAAAAAAGATAAAAATGAGTGTCAAAACTTCTCTTTAGGCAATCTGAAGTTTTTTTTGTGTATTTACAACACAAAGAGATTTGAGCAAAGCATCAGGATATCCATGTAAAACCTACATTTTTCAGGTACGAGTATTAATTGGTGGAAAATTGATATCTTTGGCAACCATTTATACGTATGCGCTCCCATTGATACAGAATACCGGCTATTATGGCTGCATTAAGTCCACTGAGGAGCTCTCTTACACTCGTACATACACATAATTGGTCCTTATAATCATTCAGTTAGGACTCTACTTAGCTTGTTACACCATTTATGTTCTTTGTGCTAATTTTATACTTGAGTGGCGGGACCTACAGTTTACAGATTTTGAGAAACTTTTCAGGGGGATTTCATTTACTCTCAGAGTTCTTGCCATAAATCTGCTAAGAGGAAGTCGTCAAAGAAATATTTTTTCATATTTTCGTTTGTAATATCTGACCTGGGATTTGAACCGTGGCCTTACGTCTAATAAGCCAACACAATACCTACTAGACTACGGCGATTAAAAAAGGAGCTCACATACTGCGATAGAAAACATCATCAGAGGACCATCCAATCGTCGTTATTTGCTAGACACGTAGCAGTAATGATTTACGTCCCGTAATGTTTTGAATATAAAGTGGTCTATTGCATTACACACATACATGCATAGTTGGCCATTACATCCCTTCAGTCAGGATTACGGCCTAGCTTCTCACAACATTTATGTTGTGTGTGTTAATTTTATACACGAATGGCGGTTCCTACAGTTTAAAGTGTCGACTCCGAGCGACAGATTTTTGAGAAACTTTTCATGGCAATTTTTATTTACTCTCAGAGTTTTTGCCAGAAATCTGCTGAAAGAAAGCGTCGAAGGAATATTTTTTTGTTCAAATTTCGTTTTTGATGTCTGACCGGGGATACGAACCTTGGTCTTTGGCCTAATAAGTCAACACACTACCTACTAGATTACGATCTATTGCGTTGGAGTTACTATTTTTGACGGACTGTATCGGCGGTAACAGAAACCTGAATATAGTAGACGAGCTTAAGACAAGGCACTCTAGGATTAAAGTATACGTTTTCTGTATGGAAAGCATTTCAAATTCAAGATATTGATTCGGTGAGAATGAGAAATATATCATCATCAAAACATTAATCCTCCATGATTGAAGGAAGGCAAGCACCCTGAAGCACCTAGTTAGGGTGCCTGAAGATGATTTATGCTTCTGGCTCCGCATGTCGGTTATGCGGCGAATTCCTTGCAGCACATTTCAGGAGATGTTTACAGACGATCTCTAAACGGATTATAGGAAGAACAATATACTGCCCCAACATGCTATGGAAACTCCACATGAGGGTAATAGATAACAGCAATCTTTAATTTCAATTCTACACAATAAGAGATTGTGTACGGATTTTTCATTACTTTTATAAGATAATTACGAAGAAGTAAATTGAAATCAAACATTAATGCTGTTCCCTTTGCCATTATATTGTATAAGAAGATTTTAATATATTTGTTAACAACTTTACTTGCTTATTTATATACCATGATGCATGCTCTGCATAAAACACATACAAATTAATATACGAGACATATGTCTACGATATTATTACTGTTATTTCTTTTCAAAGAATATTATGGGAAATTATTTCTCCTGTTTGTATGCCATGCACATGTAAGAATACAGTGTGTGGATTTATTTTATTCCACAACTCATAATAAAAATAAATACGCTTGCATTAGGGTGGCTCACAATGTGCAAACAAGTAAAATAATTTTGAATTCAAAATTTTTTTCTCCTTTTTAATTTAAAACATTTTTCAAAGGAAGATTAAAACAAAATTTAAAAAGAAATTTCTAGTCCTATTGGAAACTCATTATGTCACCCTATTTTTTTTTTTTTTTTTTTTTTGTTGTCCAGTAATATCCAGAATCGAATTGTTAAATGGCCAACAAGAATGAAAAGAATTCCTAGTTACAAACGTAAAAAAAGAAAGTTAAATAAATAGTATGAAAATTGTAGAGTTTGATTAAAAAATAATACTCGCAGCATGGCCAACCGAATTAGCAGAGTTTTAAAAGTATGCATTCTTTATAAAATATTTGCATTTGTTGAAAGACAATTTTTCAAAAAATTCTATTAAAGATCACAAATTGCCTTCAAACAAAGAATATAGAATGTTGTTCCTTTCATCATCTAATTACAAGCTGTCTCTATAAGTTGTCTAATTGATTAAATAATTCATTCCCTTATATCACTGTATTTCATTGAAAGTTGATGTCATATTTTCTGTTTTTTTTTAACCATTTTTTCTATCCATTTTACGAAACTAACTCCAATCCTATTCCATTAATATACAAACCAATGACAAAACACTCACACACACACACTCCTTAAAAATTGTTACACATTCATAATCGCATACTCAGCTTATGCTTCAACATTTAAAATGCACAAGAGTTCCTCTAAGAGTCCAACTATACCCTACACAACATTGAAAGCAGACACTATGTTAAGATTCTTACTTTTAGAATGGGACAACTGGCTCTGTTAGAGCCCATAAGGTACAATAATCGTTTGTTAGTATTGGTTCAACTCTTGTCGGCTTACGGAATTGCAATATTCAGTTTCTTTAGTTGAAAGTATGCTGGCGGCTTTCCTTTTGCTGCAACCTAAAGGGCTTCAATCTATAATATTACGGGTGATATCACTTGATGATGTCTTTTAAAATTGTTCAAAGTTTACTCAGACATTTGTTGGTGAAAACTTTCTGAATGTTCATACCATATGTGCGCACCTCTGTATGTACATAGGCAAACGGATTACATAGAAGAATTTAAAATATTAGCTTCTGTGTGTTCACTTTGCTACGTACTCAGTGAACTTAGCCTCTCTCAGTACAAGGACCATCCAATCGTCGATATGTGCTACTCAGATAGCAGTACTAATTTACCTCCCGTAATGTTTTGATTAGAGTTTCAGTTTCTGTAACGACGTTTTTGAGCTTTTCCTATTTATCATGATGACCATGCCTCAGAATGTATATGCAGTCGTTAAACATACATAATTGGTCAATGCAACCCTTCAGTCAGTCACGCGTGGCGGGACCAACAGTTTAAAGTCGACTCCGAACAACAAAATTTTTGAAAAAATTTCGACGGCAATTTTTATTTACTCTCATAGAGGTTTTGCCAAATATCTGTTGAGAGGAAATCTCCCCTTTAGGGGGAGATGTCTGCCTGGCCTCACGTCTAACAAGCCAGCATACTACCTACTAGACAACGGCGACTACTAATGTTGCTTAGAGTCGTTATATTATTTTTCCAAGCCGAAATACTGCCATAGCCATACTAATCGCCGTAGTTTAGTAATAACGTATAGTAGTAGTGTGTTGACTTATTGGAAGTAAGGCCATGGTTCTTATTCCAAGTCAGCAACCTGAAAAAAAGAGATATTTCTTCGGTACCTGCCTCTCAGCAGATTTCTGGCAAAACCGCTGGGAGTAAAATAAAATCACATGCAAGAGTTTCTTAAGCATTTAGCCTTCGGAGTCGTGTTTAAACTGTAGGTCCCCCCTTTCATCATGTATAAAATTAATAAACACAACAAGGGTGATAAGAGAAGCTAGGTTGTAATCCTAACTAAAGGGTTGTAATTAATTAGGTAAAGAAGTAGGTATTCTTACTGAAGATTACTGGCATCTTTTTAACTCAGACCAAGACTCTAGGTATGATGTTGCCCATTGTGTGATCATAACATGGTGTTGTTGATGGATTTGAAGAATAATGCCTCTATTTATTTTTCAAAATTCGCTGTAATCGAGCCACTACTGCAGCGACAAGTTGTTTTTAAAACCAACTTACAAACTGCAGTGTGTTGAGCGTAAGATCAACCATCCTTTGCCTTTTTTTCTGTTCTATTTTAAAGAGGGTATTTTTAAATCGCCTTAAACCCATGACTTTTTTTTCCAAATATATCTCTGCTGTACTCAATATGAGAATCAATTTTTTTCTCTCTCTCTCAGGGTTGGTACTTTTTTGTAACAATTTTTGTTTTTTTTTTTTTTTGCTTTGTTGGACTAATGTTGCTGTCAATTCTTGTTGTTCATCTTTTGTTGTTGAAGTTCTGCCTCTCAGCGGCTATTTGTGGGATTAATGTCAAAGTGAAAGGATTTCTTTCTTTTTGCTAAACATATACGATATGAGCGTTGTTCTTTTGTCTCTGTACGGCACTACGGCATCCTTTTTTTTCCAATATTGTTGACGACGCCGAACAAACGAGGAAAACTAAACATTCTAGGATTTCAGATTCGTTGTTATTTTCTTTTCTTCTGTGTGTATGTGTGTGTGTTTTTTTTGCTGTTGATACTTGGAAAAACAATATTTAGAGCGGCAGTTCTTCATATCCTTTAGCATTTATAAGCGAACTCGTTGT
>QOCX01006260.1:0-11588 GCA_005959815.1 Sarcophaga bullata
CAAATCTCAGCGCAGACATATCCAGCAAAACGAAGAAATCTTTTTCTGTAGGCGACTTCCTCTCAGCAGATTTCTGGCAAAAACTCTGAGAGTAAAATAAAATTGCCATGCAAAGTTTCTCAAAAATCTGTAGTTCGGGGTCGACTTTAAACTGTGGAACCCGCTACTCATGTATAAAATTAAACCACAAGGCATAAGTGGTGTGAGAAACTAGGTCGGCTATGTCCCGACTGGAAGGGGTTGTAATAACAAATCATGTAACGGAAGTAAGATTATGAAGTGTGGGGGTGGGAAGTAAGTGGGATAGTTGGGTTTCAGATACTTTATGACAGGTTTTTGACAAAGGACCGATGTGCCATGGATAAGTGTCTCATTAACCTGTCGCTCGAAGTCGACTTTAAACAGTAGACTCCGGCACTCACGAATAAAATTAACGCACACAAGATAAGTGATGTGAGAAGCTAGATTGTAATCCAGATTAAAGGGTTGTAATCACCAATTATGGATGTATGGAGCACTCAGAAAACTTACTATGCTGCTACGTTTTTGTCCTCCTCTGCATGCTAGCTGTTGTTTTTTGTAGAGAAAAGAGATTTTTTCCTTTCAGACTTCAATTATTTTCTTCTCTTTTTCCATTTCGCAACCTATTTTCTTCATTACAGTAAATAATACAACCGAAAGGTGAGCCCAAATTTTTTCGTGCACATTCATAACCTCACTAACCGCCACTTTAACGCTTAAAATTTCCATGAAAAGTTATTCTTTTTTTGAGTGCACTTCACTTTAATCATTCGAATATCCTTGTTTTAAATATTTCTCTTGTTTAAGATTGCAAATATAAGTGCGGGTGTGCGTGTAACGCATGCCTCATTGCTTACATTTGTATCCTTAAACAGTGGCATTGCGTGAAGTGCATGGTGGTATGTTGTAACTCCAGCATCATAATTTAATGAAATTTAAGAAATTTTTCTTCTCTTTTTTTTTGTTTTTGCTGTTGGTTTTGGTTTTGCACTTAATTACTGTGCAATTAAAATTTATGCAGAAGATTTCTGCAATTCGAAACCAAAAATTAATTGAACACACAAACACGTACACTTATATGAGGAGATACATGCACGTAAACGTACAGAGTCTTGTGGAAAATTGAAAGAAAATACTCATGATAAATTCAATTTTCTTCGTAAATAATTGGCAAATTAGTTGTTCGGTATCATGTTTCATTGCATTGCTTGGGTTCAGAACCATGCTTAACTGCTAATGAGTAGTGTTGGCAAATGTAGGAGTACAGGGGGTAATTGCCAGAGATTCTGGGAATAAAAGAAAATGGCAACAATCAGTTTTTTTTATATGACAGCAGCAGATTGTGTTTCGATACTCGGTTTTAAGTCTTCATTCCGTTATGTTTTTTCAGGACTTTTGTGGTTGTCTAAATGATTGGAATATGACGTCATATGTCCTGTAGAAGGTCTGCGTCTATATAGAGTTTCACTTTTTTCAGAACTACCCAGATGTGTTGAGTGGTATTAAGATTGTGTAACTAGAGCGCTCAATCAAGAACTTTCCGACGTTTAGCTTGGAGCTACTCTTTTGTGATTTTATCGGCATGCTTACAGTCATTATCACGTTTGAAAACGTTATCCGGCGTGGCAGCTAAGTTAGTGCTTATAATGTTTACATAAGATTGAGCAGTCAATGCATCAAGCATAGCCTAGTTCAACTCCCTTAGATAACTAGCAACCTCATATCATGATTACACAACTGTCAAACTTTATAGTTGATCTGAGATATTTTGCTTGCAAAGGTTTTCCGCTTTAACTTTGCACCGAAATTGCTTAGGTTCGGATGGCAAGAAATAGTTTTGGCGGACTGCTGTCTGTTCATAGTAAGAGCAGGTTGCTTAGTTCTCCTTACAGCTTCACATCTCCTGCAAAAGTCATTCGAAAGAATGCTAAGGCAAAGATAGTGTTTTCCAATAGAGCTAGGGCTGTGATTGAAGAAAAGAAGCCAAACGTCTCAGCAGATCCAAGGGCGTAACCTTATGCTGACAATGAAGTTGTACATCTGACCTCGTAATATTCCGTTTAGCTAAGGTAATCGGAAAAAAACTAAGGATCAGGCTGAACGACCTATTTTCTCCACCACTGCTATGTGTGTTAATTTATCTATGAATGGCAGGACCTACAGTTTAAAAACGACTTCAAATGACAGATTTTTGAGTAACTTTCATGACAATCTCTTATTTACTCTCAGAGTTTTGCCCGCAATCTGCCTGAGAGAAAGTCAAAGAAGAAATACTTCTTATATTTTGTTTTGTTGATGTCTAAACTGGGGTTTGAACCGTGGCCTCACGTCTAATAAGCCAGCGTACTATCTACTAGACTACGGCGTCTCCACTTCACTTCATTTATATTCGACCGCGAGTATCAAACAACTCTTATGTATGGATCGATGCCTCAAGGTCTATTATGTGCCTTTTCGACCGCGTACAGAAGAGGGCAAAAGTGCTCATTAATGATGGTAGAGTATTAAACTCGGTTGACTCATTGTAGCACCGCAATAATTCTAAAATCCCAGGACTTTTGGGATCAGGATAAACAACCTAGTTTCTCTCCTCCATAGTTTCCCTCTTTGCATTGCTTGGGTTAATAACCATGCTTAACTGCTAATGAGTGAAGTTAGGATATGTAGGAGTACAGGCGGTAATAGCCAGAGCTTCCAGAAATAAAAGAAATAATTTTTTATATGATAATCGCAGATTGTGTTTCGAAAGTCGGTCATAAACCTTCATTCGTTTAAATTTTTTTTTTTTGCTTTTGTGGTTACGGGCTTTAATTATGACGATATACGACCACGTAAAGGGCTTTGGCTATATTTAAGTTTTCACTTTTTTTGAAAAACTCAAAGTCTATTTTGTGCTTTCTCGACCGCACGTACAGAACGACGGGCGAAGTGTTCGTAATGATTCGGTAGAGTATTAAGCTCAGTTGCTAGCATCCTTAAATAACTAAAAATCCAGGCTTTTCGGCTTCAGCCCCCGGGATGAACACACTTAGGATTTCCTCCGCCATTGGTGCTCAGCGATGTTAATTTTATACATGAAACGGGCTGCGAACGAAGTGAGCTTAAGGACGATTTCAAATGTCAAAATTTTTGAAAAAATTTTTGCTAAAAGACTGGTTTTCTTCAAGATGTCTGGACTGGGATTTTAACAGCGGCCTCACGTATAGGAAGCCAACACTGCGGTGGCTGCCAATCGACGTATATTTTTCCAGAAAACTGTTGAGAGGAAGTTGCCGAAAGAAATAATTTTTTCTGACTTTTTCCAAGATGTCTGAGGTAATATTTGAACCACGGCCTCACATTTAATAATGCAACACACTAACTACTAGACTACGGCGGCTGCGGTAGACGTATCCTGCGGGGATTCAGTTCAACCACATACAATCATAACAGATGGCGTTCAGCTGTTCTTAATGACTTATACTTCATTGGAAATTATAGATGATGTGGGGGGAAACATCCTACTTAAAGCCAAGGTATTAACAACGTATTGATTTGTTTTAGAAAATTTTTTACCAGAAAGTCTGCTCAATTCACCGCAATTCATTTTTGTGAAATCTTTTGTGAATAAAGCTGTCTGGATGGCTTCTAATGTTGCTTTCAGTTTTTAAATTTTAAAGCAACTTTGAGTGGTTGCTTGGTTTTATTTGGTTCCATAAATAATTGATTTTTTTCAAGATTTAAAACTAAAGCAGCAGATTGTGGTCTCTTTCAAGAAGCATACGTTCAAAACCAAGATGAATAATTAAAATTTAATCCAAAAAAAAAAAAAATTTTCTTCATCTCCATCAACAACACCTATTTCCAGTGCTTTTCATCTTCACATCTTTAAAGAATTTGAAGAAACCTGAGCATATTTTCCTCAATTTTTCTTTTCATTTTCATTTTCTTTAAAACCCTTTAGCATTTGCATATAAAAACCCAAAGCACAACATCCATATACACGTACATACACTATAATATTAATAACTGTAGTTGTGTGTGTGTGTGTTTGTGTTAGGGTTGGTGTGTGTATGAGTGTATTTCCGTAACACTAATGTGTCATGTTGCATTAACACTTTAATAAATTCCGCATTTCACTACAACAAAGAGAATATTTGATCGGGTTTATTTCATAAATTCGTTCGTTCGCTCGTTCGTTCGTTCATTCGTTTGCTTATGCTCATGGACGTTCACTCGCTTATAGCCGTTCATTTATACGTTTGTTTACTCTTTCTCTTTTTGTATTTGTATTTGTACATTTATTCCGCTTGTATTGATACATTTCAGGGCATATACAGATGTATGTGTGTGTGTGTGTATGTTTGTGTAAAAGTATTGTTTTTTCCTCAGGGAATCATCATCATCATCATCGAAAATAAATTTCTTTGCATGTGTTTTTATGGACATTTCTGGCCTTTTTACAAATTTATTTACCGATATTTTATCCGTTATATTTACATAAATATGAAAGTAAAATTGTGTATGTATTTGTGTATATTTGTTCAAATATATGTGTATGTATATAGATGTGTAAATTGACATGTTAAATAAATATTAAATAAATACACTCAAAGAAAAATGCCTGACAATCGCAATTTCAAATGGAAAAAGTTTGAATTTATCGGGTACCAGTGTATGGCCAGAGAAAGCTCGTGTCAAGCCACCCCTTGACAAAAAATATAGTTTCTGTCCACTACACCCAATACATTTCTAGTAAAAAAAATTCTTTTTCTTGACAATCGAAATCGTCGCAGTCTAGTAGGTAGTGTCTTGTCTTATTATACGTGAGGCCGTGGTTCTAACCCCAGCCTAGACACCTTTAACAAAACAAAATACATTCGAATTTCTTTCGGTGACTTCCCTCTCAGCAGACTTCTGGCAAAAGCACTGCTATGAAAGGTTTCTCTAAAAATCTGTCGTTCGGAGTTGACTTTAAACTGCAGGCCCCAACATTCTTGCATAAAATTAACACATGCAACATTGGTGCTGTGAGAAGCTACGTTGTAAACCTGACTAAAGGGAATATGAGGAAAATGAGAGAAACTTTTGGAGAATAAAACTTTAGCGGCTAAAGATGGGATTTGCTCTGTAGAGTATTGGCCAATCGATCACTAACAGATAGGCCCTACAAGAGTGACGTAAATAATAGTGGCCTCCTGCATTGTTCAAANAAGGTTTGTATCAACACTTGGGTTGTTTCTAACCGCAGTCGTAAATAACTAGTCAGTTTACAATGAATAAACGACACCTTAGTTGATGAAGGATATTTTACATTCGACTGTTACATCAGCTGTAATTGCCGCTGTTGCCACTGTAAATACCGCTATTGCTCCTGTTGCCGCTGTTGTTGCTGCTGTTGGCACTATTGCCGTTGTAAATACCGCTGTTGCCCCAGTGCCACTGCTGTTAACACTGTTGTCGCTGTAAATTCTGCTGTTTCCGCAGTGTGACTGCTGTGGTCGCAGTAATTGCCGCTGTAATTACCGCTGTTGCCGCTATAAACGAAGCTGTTGCCGCTATAATTACAGCTGTAGCCCTTGTAAATACCGCTGTTGCGGCTGTAGATACCGCTATTGTTCCTGTGTCGTGGTTATCGCTTCTGGTAGCGCTATTGCCGATGTAAATACTGCTGCTGCCGCAGTGTCACTGATGTTGTCGCTGTCATTGCCACTGTAATTACTGCTTTTGTCTTTATTGCCGCTATAAAGAAAGCTGTTGCCGTTGTACGTACCGCTGTTTCTACTGTAAATACCGCTGTTGTCCCGGTTGCTGATGTAATAGCCGCTGATATCACTACTGTTTCTGTTGCGATTTTTGCTGTTGTGATTGTCGTTTTTGACGTTAATGCCGCTGTAATTGAGGCTGTTGCCACTGTAATAGCCCCTGCTGTTAATACTATTGCTGTTGTGATTGTCGCTGGTCCGTTAATGCCGCTGATGCCGCTGTAATTGTGGCTCTTGCTGCTGTAATAGCCGCTACTGTTACAACTGCTGCGGTATTGATTGTCACTGTTGCCGCTAGTGCCGCTGTAATTGCGGCTGTCACAGCCACTGATGTTACTAGTATTGCTGTTGTGATTGCCGCTGGCCCGTTAATGCTGCTGATGCCGCTGTACTTGTGACTGTTGCCGCTGTAATAGCCACCACTGTTACTACTGCTGCGGTTTTTATTGTCACTGTTGCCGCTGATGCCGCTGTTTTCGCTGTTGCTGCCATTGTAATTTCCCGACATATGCTTTTGGAACAAACTCGGAAAACTAAAACAATCTTCTATGCTAGCCTATCCTTAAATAAAATATTTACCTCTTGGACATCATAAACAGAAGGAATCGAGTATGTGGATTTTCTTTTCTATTTGAATGGAATTTCATTCTTATGGCAATTATCACCATGACTTTACAATATCGCTTGTCAGCCAATGCCAAAGGCACTCGAATTCATTGCAGTGTATTGTGTTTGATGTGGCATGAACAACAACAAATAACATGAGAAAATCGTGTGAATACGGAAACACTCCTCCTGCATGCTCTATATTTCCGCGTATATGCGTGTGTAATTAGATGTTATTTGTTGTTATCTAAAACACATTGTTTTTACACACACATATTATAATGTAATAAGCCACCAGTTGTAAGATATATTAAAGAGAACGCAACTTGTAGAGAGACCAAATGATACATTGCATGCATGCATGCGTAGCAATTATAACTCAAGCTTGTATTTTTAATCGTTGCGTTTAAATCGCAAACGGAATATTTAAAAAGGCGACTGACAATTTGTAAAATTCGCACAAAAAAAAGGCGAAGAGCAACAACAAAAATTATTTGATTACCGCCACATATCCTTCCAAACACTTCCTAACACGTTGTGAAGTTAAGTGAGAGGTAGTTTATTAGCTCGGCAACAGTTGAAGTGTTAACAATTCAAACAAAATGCTAATGGCATGCGACTGATCAAGGGGTTTAGAATTTTGGGAATCAAAAGTTCTTTACAAATTAAATTTTGTGTGCATAGGGGTATGTGTGTGTGTGTGTGTGTTCCCTCTTAATTTAATCAGTTTTAGAGAAGATTTTTTCAATTTCTTTTTAAAACTTTTTATAGAAAATTTATTCTTTTGCAGCAAGTTCTGGTTTGAGGTGAGTTTTTTATTTTCGAATTTTATTGAAAAGTTTTTTCAATTATCCTACCAATTAGAGAGAAATATTTTCCCAATGATTTTTTATCAGTTTTAATTTAACTTGAGTTTGATTTTTTTTTGTTTTCATTTTTCAGTAAAAAAATATGCAATGAAAAGAAATATTCGGTCAAGGAGAAGATTTGGGAGAATCTAAAAAGAAAAAGGGAAGTTCATGCAACGTAATCAAAACGTAGCTCTGAATATGGAAGAATATTTGAGAGTATTAGATCATAACAAAACATACATGGACATAATTGCTTACTACAACCATTCAGATAGGATTATGACCTAGCTTCCCAGACCACTTATGTTGTTTGGGTTAATTTTATACATGCGTATAGGGAGCTACCAATTTAAAGTCGACTCCGAACGACAGATTTTTGAGAAACTTTTCAACACAATTTTATTTCACTCTCTGAGTTTTTGCCAGAAATCTGCTGTGAGGAAGTCGCCGTAAAAACATTTTTTCATATTTCGTTTTTGACATGTTTGATCTGGTGGTTTGAACTGCGGCCTCAGGTCTAATAAACACCAACATACTGCCTACCAGACTACGACGACTTCCAGCTTAATAGTACACCCAACATTAATTTCTAATCCTTTGCATTCAAGGTTTCTCTTTTCCACGAGGCAGAGAAATACTAGAGAAATAAGTCTTGTTGGTCATTATCATCCTGAATCTTGATTACTATCGTTGTGAAGAGATCTGTTAGTATTGCAACCTTCAATTTGCATCAGGTATCCCCATAATGTCTCCTCCAAGCCTTTTGTCAGAACAAATTTCAGAATCCTGCTCGTTGTCAACGACAACAGTTCCCTAACTAGAACTTGATATGCCTTCAGGTGTTTCTTCCTGACCTGCATTAATGCCCTACATGTCTATGGCATGTCTGGCCTTTTCTGAGGAGCTCTCCAATATGAGATGTTCAAACCAATTTCTATTCGGTGTTATTCATACATGAAGTCGCCGTAGTCTAGCAGGTAGTTTATTGGCTTATCACACAAGAGGCCTCGTTTCAAACCCCAGTGAGTCGCGCCACTCATGCATAAAATTAACACTAGACGTGAGGCTACGGTTCAATATCCTGGTCAGACATTTCCAACAAAATGAAATACGAAAAAATATTTCATCGGCGACTTCCTCTCTGTAAATTTCTGGCAAGAATTCTGAGAGGAAATAAAAAAATTACCATGAGAAGATTCTCAAAAATCGGTCGTTCGGAGTCGATTTTAAACTGCAGGTCGCGCTACTCATGCATAAACTTAACACACACACGATAAGTGATGTGAGAAACTAGGTTGTAATCCTGACTAAAGGCTTGTAATGACCAATTATGAATGTATGTTATGTAGGGTATCGTACGATCGAACATATGTGTTACTGCGTGCATGTATGTGTATGCGTGCATATTTTCCAAAGTAGAATAACGTTCAGGAAAAATCATATTTTTTATTTCGTTAAAATTACCTTGAGTTGCTCTTTTGTTTTTCCATTGTTTTCTCTCTCCCTTTCTCTCTCTCTCTCTCTCTCTCTCTATCTCCCCCGCTCTCTCTTTCATAGACACTTTTCTTGGTTTGTTTTTCCTTTAAGACTTTTTTCTTTTTGAGTTTATTTTCCAATTTCAGAATGTTTCTTTTACTTTTTTCTTCTTCTTTTTCTTTTTCTTCTTCTTCTTCTTCTTCTTCTTGATTTTATTGTTGAAACATAAAGTTCTACTCGTTCGTTCTCTGTTTCGTTCATGCTTTTGTTTTTCTACACTTAATTACCTGGAGATTCATGGATTTTCATTATAAAAATCTTTTTTTTTCTTTTTCTTATTGTTGTTGTTGTTCATTTTTTTTTTTTCAATTTGGCCAAGAAATATACGAATGAACACAACAAAGCACACACACATTTAAACAAATGCTCACAACTGCATTAAAAACTATATTTTTGTATTAAATGGTTTTAAACTCAAAGAAAAATGTTCGTAAACATGTTACAGAGATCTCATGCAGTTAAATGGATTCCCTAGGGTCCCAAAAATAAAAAAGAAGTATTTAGAAGGACTAGGCACTTATTTGTCTTCAACTAACGAACTTCTTTGGACGTTTGTTGGTATTCTTAGATGCTTAATTACTGCTCCAAATAATCCATCTAGAAGCCTAGACCCCGAAAGGGATTATCTCTGCAATGGGGTGCATCTATAGGGGAGATGCACAGTAACTTCTTCTAAGAAGGCAATAACACTCCAATTGAACAAAATTCCTTTTCAACTAACTTCGAATACAAAAAACCCAATAATACAGTGACGAATGGCAACCCTGTCCTTCTGGAACTTTTCAAAATGAGCTTATATAACCAGCTTGACTGTACTAATTTAGTCAATCAGACTGACAGAAGTCATCAAAAGAAAAAGACGAAATAAAATGCTGAACATGTTTACATAAAGTCCTTAAACACCGGGTTTCTTTGAGTATTAGGAACGATTGGAACGATTCCAAAGGCCCATTTGAAATTTAATACCACCGCTTACAACTGAACGCCCCTAAGTTTAATGAGTTTAGTGAACATTTCCAATATTAAGTTTCAATAGCCCTGTTAGCTCATATTCCCTTTCTCCTTAACCAATCTACAACCTCTGCAGAAGCCATTTGCGAAGTAAGCGTAGCCTTTCCGCATGTCTACCGACTGTCTAATGGTCGTTAAGGATAGGTTCAATTTAAGTATATGATTGATACGCTTCTAATTTTTCAGATGAGTCTGCAATAATTCTTTTTAGCTCGGTATTTAGCATCTTCGGCTAAATATATTTGCCTATTGACACACTAGAGTAGGTAAATAGTAGGAGTGTGCCTTCTCTAAAAATTCTTTAGTCACACAATTACCTGGGATTTCTCTATGACCAGTAGCCCGTATTAGATTGAAACAGAACTGCCCGGCTGAGCGAAGGAGATGCTATATATGCCGGCCGACTAGTTCAAACCTTAGGGTTCCACACTTAAGAAATCTGATTGCCACTTGGCTGTCAAAGAGAAAGATAGCGAAGCGGTTCATCCATAAGAAATCTGAATTCCACTTGGCTTAGAGAGAAGGAAAGAGAAAGTAAAAAGCACAAGACTTCTTAAGACTTCTTCTGGAAAGCGAAGTGATATCCTAAGATTAAGGCCTTGGGAGAAAACCTCACAGAGTTTCTCTTGCGGACGAGTTTTGTACAGTCTATGTAAACTTTCATAGATTCGCCGTAGCCAACCATGTTAGACAATCAGTTCTCCCTGCTTAGAATTCTAAATTAAAAACTCCTATGAAAACTAGATTCAGACGAGGTCGAATAAGTTCCACTCACAGCCTAAAGTCGTCGTAGTCTAGTAGATAGGTTTGTAGCCTTATTAGACGTGAAGCTACGAAAAGACTTGTGCAAGCAGTGAGTTCCACCCCCTAGAGAATGAGTGCAATCCTCCCGCCAATCGATCTCAATCGGATGTAATCTGTTACGAGTCTATACAAGTGTTACCCACTAATACATGATTGTCGGGAACAAGTCACCTTATTTCGATCACGCAAAATCCGTTGTAGTCGCCGTAGTCTAGTAGGTAGTGTGTTGACTTATTAGGCGTGAAGCCACAATCCAAACCCCAGTCCATATAACTTGAACAAAATGAAAATTGAAAAAGTGAGTTCCACCCCCTAGAGAATGAGTGCAATCCTCCCACCAATCGATCACGACCAGATCTGCTCTGTTACGAGCCTATACAAGTGTTACCAAGACATACATGATTGTCGGGAACAAGTCACCTTATTTCGATCGCGCCACATCTCGGTTGTAGTCGCCGTAGTCTAGTAGTTAAAATGTTGGCTTAATAGACGTGAGGCCACAATTCAAACACCCCCTGTCCATATAACTTGAACGAAATGAAATTTGAAAAAGTATTTATTCGCCAACTTCCTTCCAATTGTGTATGTATGTGTTACGCACAGTCAGAGAATTCACTGACAGCAGAATACACAGAGAAAATATCGTGACAAGTCATTAAGTTGGACTGTGACAAATGCTGCGATGGAGTAGAATGCAATTCACCAGATCTTAACACTTTAATTTGAGAGCTTCACTTTACAATTTTTATTCCCAGTAACTCAAACAGATCTGTGTTTCAATATTCAATAAATAAATCCAGTGAAAGAATGAACATTTTTCTCTGAGTGTATAATGTACGTTTGCCATTTTGAAATGGCAACGATCAACTTTTATTCAAAAGTTTATAAATTTATTCCGATGATGATTATTTTCTCTTTTTTCTTCTACCATTTGTTGTTGTTGTTGTTGCTTTTAGTTTTTGCAGAAATAATTGATTATTCTTGAAATGCAATAATAAATACAACAACAACAACA
>QOCX01006261.1:0-11587 GCA_005959815.1 Sarcophaga bullata
TATGTATGTACATATGAATTTGGATTATTTTACAATTAAAAGAAAATCAGGTAATTTAATAGAAGAAATTATAATATTAGGTGGTGATGTACCCACTAAATCGTAGTAAAAATTAAAAAAAAATTTTCAATTGTGAAATTTTTTTTATTGTTTGCTCGAAAAGTTCGATTAAAAATTAGATCAAAATGAAACACTTCTTATATTTACAAACACTTTTTTCTTATTTCTTATACTACAAACTGTTTTAAGAGATACAATTTTGCCATTTTCTGTGGTGAAATTATTATTCCATCAGTGTAGAACGTGTCAGTTTTCAAAGCAATTTAACTCAATTGTGTTTAACTACCCTCCAAATTTTAATTTACACCTTTAAAAGAGCTTGGCAAAGAATAAAACAAATCATAATATGCGCCTCTCGTGCCTATATGTTTATTACTTCCAAGAATTTCAGCATACATAGTCCAGCTGGGGCCACTAGTTAGCTGCATTTAGCTTTACTGCCCCCAGGTCAGTTTTCTATTTCAATAGAAGCCCGCTCTTAATTGAAGTGAATGAGAGGGCACTAGTGCTCAGAACAGCTGACTGTCGGCGCATTTTGTTTATCAACCCACAAAGATAGTCAATAAATATTGAAAGTAATTACAATCTGCTTTAGATTTTAAAAGAATTTTAATACATACATATGTAACGTAATTGGTTATTATAACCCTTCAGTAAGGATTACGACTTAGCTTCTCACACCACTTTTGTTGTGTGTGTGTTATTTTTATACATGAGTGCTCGACCGACAGTTTAAAATCGACTCCGAACGACAGATTCATGTCAATTTTTATTTTCTCTCAGTGTTTAAACCAGAAATCTCATGAGAGTAAGTCGCCGAAGAAAAGTCGCCGGGATGTGTGACCTAGGGTTTCAGCAGAGGCCTCACGTCAACACACTACCTACTAGACTATTGACTCCTTTTAGACTCTGCATAATCACGGATCTAATTCTAGAGCAAGAAATATTTTTTCACATTTCGTTTTGTTGGAGATGTCTGACCTGGGGTTTGAAGCGTGACCTAAAGTATAATAAGCCAACACTACTACCTACTAGACTACGGCGACTTTTAAATTTTTTAATACAATGTGCCGCAAAAGAAAGATTATATCGATAAAAATATAAAGCTTTGCTATTAAAGGTTCCGTGTAATACCATTGGGCCAATCGGACTTCATTAGCAGCATTTCTCACGATTCTCTTCAATTTGATTTTATTGGAATCATGTCTGGCTGGCTAGACGAGTTCTTTTAATAATTTCTAGGTGCCCAAGGAATTTTTGTATGAGGCCCGCTAATGCCTCATGTTGTATTCCTGGTTGATTTAAAGCAAAAAGTTTCGTATGTATACCGACAAAGGCCCAGTATTTTTTTATTCTTGAGGAACAAAGAACTTTTTTTGAAAGTCATTAATAATTGGCAAAGGAAATATGTAATCCTTGTGAAATCATTTGCTCAACTCCCCGACTTGCTTTATAGCTACCTGTAAGGGTTCCACTTTCGACGTTGTTATTTGACTTTGATGTGCGAGTAAATGTTCTCTGAGTTACTTTAGAATTCATGGTTAAGTGTGGTATGGTCGGTATGGAGATTCAAATTAAATTCACTTGGATTTTTGAATGCTTTGGCAGATTACTGGCTGTACCAACACTTAGGATATAGACAATAAAGAATAATAAAAAGTGCCTTAGACATGCCTTGTAGTTGCCGTAGTCTAGTAGATAGTGTGTTGGCTTATTATTGCTCTCAGCAGATTTCTGGAAAAAACTCTGAGAGTAAATAAAATTGCCATGAAAAAAAAATCTGTCGTTCGAAGTCGACTTTAAACTGTAGGACCTGCCTACTGGTGTGAGGAGATAGGTCATAAGTGAAGGGTTATAATGACCAATTATGTATGTACGTCCGAGTTTACTTAAGATTAAGTTGCAAAACATAAGTGATGCGAGTGAACATAGAAAATTTACAATAATTTTAATTGATAATTTAACACTGGATTTGAACACACACAACATAAGTGTTGTAAGAAATTACTAGGCCTCAATCCTGGACTAAAGGGGATGTAATGGTCATATGTTATGTATGCCCTAGACGCCATAGTTCAAAGAGTGTTTAAAAAAATATAAAAAATGTTTGTTAACATTTATTGTATATTTTTGTTCTTCTTAGTCTATAAATAATTGTTTTTAATATTTATCTAAAGTTATAGAATATCTATCTTATCTCAAAAATACATCCAGTATTTTCTATAAATCTTATCTGATTATAAATAAAATTTTTGGAATACAAAGATAAGTAAAATGCAGTATAGAAAATTATTACTCATTAACAAGTTGATAAAAAAAGAAATAACAATTTGAGGTCAGGGTTGCATGGTGTATATTATCTAAAAATATATACAAAAATTATTTCAGAACTTATTATTAGAAAATATTGCTTTTGTAAACAATGAAACCTAACCTTTAGAAACGTTTCAATCGATAATTTGGAAATGGTATCGTATGCTAAAATTATTTTCCTATAAAGCCAATGTATCATACCTAACTCAAAAAGCCTTTATAGTCCATTAACCTTCTACATGTTATTCAAGATCTACACAGTTTTTGTCCATTACAGTACAGTACAGTTTATTTGTCCATTTATTTACATAATGTTTCTGTTTTAAATTCTTTGCTAAAAAAAAAAATCCGGAAATTATTGATTTTCTGAATTTTACAAGATTTTTCAGCTATTTTTTTCATATTCTTACTCATAGATTCCATTCAGATTAAAAATATTCATTGAAGGCCATTATGCGAAAATATAAAAATTCCAAAAAACAAGCGTACAGTGGATTAGGTCAGCCACTAGCACACGACCTTGTTTTGTAATTCATCCCTTTGAGTTATTGTCCGAAGTAAATATTTCGCCATAGCGAAGTAGCAAACCACAAACAATATTTAATTTACGTCTTGAACGATATTTGATTCGTTTGTAACATCAGTTCCTTGCTTCAGCCATAAGTCCATTTTGGTTCGATTTATTAGCGATTTACATTGTGAAATAGTGATCCCATGGTATGTTGACAGTAGTTATCTACGTTTGCAATTGTCAACACTTTAACTGCCTTTGAGACTTAATTTCAATTTTTGGAATCAGTTAAATGAAATAAATAGTATGCCCGTTAGCGAAGATCACCCCTTTATCCTATTCCTATATCATATTTAGGGCAAACAAGATCTCTGAATGTCTCCAAGAATTTAAAAGTATCATCGTCCCCTTATTATGTTCTCTAAGCCTTTGAGATCCTATTGGCTCTCATAGTGGATGTACTATATTTCACTTCAAACTGAGCTTAATTAATAGTCAAGACTTCCACCAGGCGCATACAGATGTCATTTTGTGTTTCTGGATATTTTTCACTGAACATACAATTTTAACACATTCATTGGTCATTTCGTTACAATGATAACATGAGTGTCTTAGCTAGTATCCTTAGCTAGTCTTATCTCAATCTTCAAGCCTATAGTAATGACTGTGGTTTCCATACTATAGCAGATCTACATCAAAAGATTGTCAAAAATTATTTGCGAAGGTATGTAATACGGCGAGAAATTAAAATTTACCTCAATTAGTTCCGGTAAAATAGTTTTGTACTGAACAGCAGTACAGTACACTAATGTTTCTTTATCCATTTAACGGATACGCTGGTGAAACGTTTAAAATGGTCTTAGTCAGCTACCGGATAACCACGATAGACGATCAAAAAGGTTTTGCTGTGTGTCCAATAGCATTAACAGAGAATCTCTACTGTGACCTGTTCTTCTTGTTATTAAACTAAAAATTAGGTTCGCGATTTTTAACAAAGTTCAGAGTCTAAAAGGAGATAGTATTCTAGTAGGTAGTGTGGTGGTTTATTACTGGTTCTGCTGGAACCCTAGGTCATACATCTCGATCAGAATGAAATATGAAAAACGACGACTTAAGCTGGATTCACCCATGGTTTCGGAACAAAATTTTTGTTTATATGGAGTTTTTTATATGGAGTTTGACTTTTCTCTTTTTGAGAGAGAGGGAGAAGAATAGAGTAAATTTTGTTCCGAAACAATTGGACAGTGCTGCCAGATACTTATTTTATAAGCAAATTTGATAGAAAATTGATAAAAATAGTAAAACTAATACGTCGTTTACAAACATATTTCATATGGTAGCCTTGTGTTTCCAGAACAATTGTTCGAAGTGGATGAATCGTTTCAGAACAAACTCTCAAAAAACTAAAATTGTTTCGGAACAAACATTTTGAGTGCTTTACTCTCATGAGATTTCTGGTTTAAACACTGAGAGAAAATAAAATTGACCTGAATCTGTCGTTCGGAATCGATTTTAAATTGGAAATCCTGCCACTTATGGATAAAATGAACACACACCACATAAGTGATGTAAGAAGCTAGGTTTTAATGCTGACTGAAGGGTTGTAATGACCAATTGTGTATGCATCGAAATGGAAACAGCTTTTGAAGCGGCCATCATATGTGTTTGTACTTATTTTTTTAATAATTTAGCAAGACTGTGACAGTATTGTCCCTGTTAACACGATCCTCCGATCATATTTGACAGACAGATACACACCTAACGGTGTTTAGCGGCTGTATCTAAACATATGCCCATCCATCAATATTTCGTATTTACTTTTCGTTGTTGTAGATTGTTGATTTTAATTTTTCGCTGGGTTAATTTGTTATTCACTGCGACCATTTCAATTAACATTGATAATTAATTTGCATTCAATAGACAGAATTATTCACTTATTTTGTAAAATATAGTCACTTGAATATTTTGTAAAAAAAAATGTTTTATTTTATTGTTGATTTTCGCCCAACTACATACAATAAATACTTGACAGTATTTCCATTAGCAAAACACATTTAAAACATGTCTTAAAAGACAAGTTTATGTGGTAAATATTTGTTTGAAACTATAGTAATATTGTATGTACACATGTACATACATATATAATATGTATATATTATATATGTAAGTATATACCGGCTTAATAAAGGTGTTTATTATTATTTAATAATACGTATACAGACAGTCAAACCTCTATTGGTTTCTGTAAAAGAAAATTTATTTTATTGAGGCTTTACTTGCTTAAACAAGTAGAATTGCGGGTATTATTTTAATTTTTGTTTTTTAAATCGTATAGAATTATTTGTTTTTTAATTAAGTTCATTTAAATATTTATTTATTTTGTTAATAATAAACATATGTTTTCTTTTCAAGTCAATATAATGCATTTTATGTGTAAATAATTATTGTAAAAAAAATAAATTTTTTACTTTCAATTTGTTTGTTATACTCACATATAACCTTTCTTACCCCGTAGTCATTAACTTCTGTTCAAATTTTCAAATTCTTTACTTAAATTATTTAATTTTTTTTTGTAATTGATAATATGCCTCCTGGAGAATACATTTTTAGTATTCCATTATATATGGATCCATTTTTAACACTACTTTTCTTATTTTACAAAATCCCATTGTACGGGAGGTTGTTCTAAGTCTGCGCATTGATTTTGTAACGTGAGCTAGCCTGAGAACGTAGAACTGCGAAGACCGAGTGAGTGAAGTGAGAGAGAGTGGCGCTGCTCCTCCCCCTCCGCTAGGTAGTGGCGGTTGGTTTAAACCAGGGGTTACCAAAATTTTTTTGTTGTGTATTAGTGAGTAGTGAGTGAAAATAATTGAGAAAGTGATTTATTTACTGTCAAAGACAAATGTTAGTAATTTACGCTAATTTGATTTTCCTTTCATCAACATGCATAAAGAATACATTATTTAACTCAAAAATTAGGAATGTTTTTTTTAGATATTTGGTGCGAACTACTTTTGGTTCATAAATTTGTCCACCTACTAATAACAAACATTTTAATTTTTCCAAAAAAATTTCTTTATGTCTACAAAAAGCTGTTCCTTTTCCCTGTCATTTAAATGTCTTAAAATGTCATTTTAGAACATGTAAGACATTGGATTTAAATAAAAGCATTTTTAAAATATTTTCTGCTTAAAATATTTTTGAGTGTAAACCTGAAAAAATATGTTATAGCATCCGTCGATATGTGCACTCGCCGAAGTCTGATCGACGACTAAAAAAAGAGCATAAGAAATGTGTGTGAATTCTCTCAGCACAATTGTGCCATGAAATTGTAATCCCTGGTTTAAACCCCTTAGGGGAACATTTCTTTCATTTTCTTAAACAAAATTTCCCTCATAAAAATGATGACAATCCAAGGCAATGATTTATCTTAATAAAAATAAAAAATTATTTTAAGAAAATTCAAATTTAAATACCAAAAAGTGGAAACCTTTAACATTTTCACATTCAAGAAAACCTTTAAAAAAAAAAATAATAAAATTGTGATGTATTGCCTGCATTGCAGACTATGAAATCATCGCGTTTAAATCATCACAGCTTTCGTGTAATTTTTTCAACAGACAACTTGTCTGAAATGGGCCATAACACAGTTTTACATACTCTCTGAAATTAACGACAACTTTTAGCTTAAATTATCGATTAATATTTTACTTTGTTATGAGTTTTCTAATAAAAGTCACTGTTGTGGAAACGTAATTTTATTCAAAGTCCTTAATCTACAAAAAATATTTGAATTTTTTTAAGGATTGACAAAAATAGAACATTTACATTATGAAATCGATATTAATCGGAAAATTATGTTAATAACTTATTCAAGGGAGTATTTTTTTTTTTACTTTTTATCTCCAAAACAAATTCCATTACCAGTCTGACAGTTTAAGGAAAATGGCAGAAAAATATTTGAAACAGTATATGGAATCGATTAAATAAAGCTTAAAAATATATGAATAGTTAGTAATTCCAGGGAATTTTGTAATTTATCGATTAAACATTGAAATTTATCACACCAAACAAAAAAAAAATCTATTAATTAACTTGAAAAGACAGGAATATGAAAGAGTGTATTCATTAAAAATCAAATCAAATAAAATATTAATTTTGGGAGTGGAGTAACTAAAAATTCAGATTCAAAAAATTTTGAAGCCAACGTAGTCTAGTAGGTAGTGTGTTGGCTTATTAGACATGAGTCTTCGGTTCAAACCCCAGGCAACTCCAACTTTACGAAATATGAAAACATGTATCTTCGGCAACTTCCTCTAAGCAGATTTTAGGCAAAAACTCTAAGAGTAAATAAAAATGCCATGCAAAGTTTCTCAAACATGCTGTTCCGTTCGGAGTGGATTTTAAACTATAGGTATCGCCACTCATGTATACAATTAACACACCAACATAAGTGGTGTGGGAAACTATGTCCTGACTAAACAGTTGTAATGATCAATTATGTAAGAGATATCTTGAATAAGAGACACGCATATCACACAATGCAAATGCATACAGTGTTCAGTTCAAGCTGGCATCGTTATTAGTCCGTATTTCTTTCAGAACAACGTTGGAAATGCCATTACTGTCACCGGCGAGTATTATAGGTCGATGAATATCAATTTCTTTTTGCCCCAATTGAATGATCTGGACACCAACGACTTAGGTTCTTCAAGGGCGATTTGAGGGCATGGTAACCTACGTGAAGATGTTGCAAACAGGCCACCGAGATGGGGTAATTTTTGACTTTTTCCACTGAGGTTTTCTTAAGTTGCAGTGTTATATGTGTAAGCCACAAGTCACAGCGGCTATCAAATCCAAATATCCATGGCAGCTGACAAATTCATTTCATTGTGTTATGTGCTTAACCTAAAGTTCCATGCAGAGAAGCTGCGTTTTCTATGTTCAGCCGTTTCTATTAGCTACAAAATACATTGTATTTCAGGCAGTTGATAAAAAATTTGGTAACATTCAGTTTTTAAGTAAGGCTTTCCAGCCCTGAAGTTTCCTAATTGCCTATTCAGTGTCTGTCAGCAGCTTGGCAAGAGTATATATCGTGTCCTCTCAAACCACTTGCTTATAGCATTAAGGAGATAAGTAGACTTAACTTTCAAGAATTTTGTGAAAATATCAGTAAGCGTGAATTTGAGAGGCGAAACTTCCTTCTTCAGCTTTTTCTTCTTTCTAGACTGGGGTCTGTTTAAAGTATGGCTTACAAAGTTCATAGGACGACATTGAAACTGGCGAAATTAATAATAAGGAGACAATAACGCTGAAACCCACTATTAAAATGCTGTAAGACCCATTAATTTCGAGATATGACCTTTTTCAAAAAGATCAACAACATAAACAGTTGAAAATATGTAATGAAATACAAAACATACATACATTTATTAAACCATGATCTCATCTCTAATAAACGAACGCACTATCTACTCCTCTACGGCGACTTCCTTATCTCTTAGAGAATCATTAAAATAAATTAATTTTCCACTTTCAGAATAAATTCTTTTAAAACTCTGCTTTCTACTTAAATGGTACTCTACTATAAAACCAAAAAAAAATTATTGAAATGCGTAAATGTTCTAAATTTGTGGCATGACGTTGTTCATTTGTTTTTTTTTCCTCATCTTTTCCCCGACTATTCGATGGAAAACGAACACTCCATTTTTTTCTTCGTCGTAAGTTTTCCAACTAAACTCAGTTTCTACATACAAATTTATGAATGTTTGTGTGTCAGTTAAAGTAACGGCACTCCCTTAACAACTACAAAAAAAAAAACTAAACAAAATAACTGTATATTTAATGTCCTTCAACAAACAACACACTGTGTTTAAATGTAACCATACCAAGAAGAAAAAAATAACAAAAAAAAACAGACTTCATACTCTCACAGGGATTTTTCATTTTCCTGCACATACACTCTTGCCTACTTTTTATTTTCTGGTGTGACTGGCTTTGGAAAAACTTTAATGTAACCCACACTGAATTGTTGAATTACAATGGGTTTGTTCGTTGTCGTTGTCGTCGTTGTCGTCGTCTATATGGTAACAACTAAAAAAAAAACGTTGCTACAACGTTGCCATAGTGGGGAAAAAAAAACTAATTTTTTCCATAATTTAATCGCTCAACTGGTTGTTTTCTTCGGGGGAGTTTAAAGTAAAAGTACTCTACACTTTTTTTTATATTTTAATTGCATTTATTTGTGGGTTGTTGAGTTACGTTTTCAAATATTTATTGTATGCCACTAACAGCGCATGTCCACATGTATTTGTTGTACTGATTATTATAACTACTGACTATAATGTACTGAAGCTTTAATTATTTTCCTTAGAAGTACATGAACTATTTTTGACTCGTTGTGCCTGTATTGATGATGAAATATCCTTTGGAACATCATTAGGGAATTTGTGGGGCAACATGCAATTTATGTGGCAGGCAGTTATACACTCAGAAAATATTTCAAATAATAGTTAATGGTTGTTCATATATAAATTATCCATAACGAGTTGCTACAACATCGGTAAACTAAAAATTCTAATTAAACTGTTTGACGGGAGCAGTTAAGAACAGAAAAACTGTTGTCTTCCCTCATGACAATGCTAGGCTACATGCATTCTTAGTGATCCTCCAAAAATTGCCTGAAAAGTGGACCATCTAACTAACATTTATTCCAATGACTGTAAAACTTTTTTAATAGCAAAAACTTGATCAATCAAATCTCCTCTGAAAATTACTTGGCCACAGATATCATTGGCCATTTAACAAAATGAATTCGTCCTGCTTATGTGTTCAGAATGTAATATCCAGCAATGACATAATGTGGATCGTGCTACTTTGGTGTTTAAGCAGACTTTCTGTGTTCCCTTTAATAAAAATTCCAATTAGATGGGTCATGTTTTTTAAAACGTGTCCTTGAATGGTCTTACCGGTTATGTAGACGTGGCCATGTGAGAGTACTAAACCACCAGCTTTGTTCCTATGCCTAAATGATTTCATGTCAAACTTGTGTCAGTCTGTGTCCACATGCGTCCTCTTTGATATTCTATTACGACAATCGTAAGCGAAGATTTCAATCACGGCTTCGTTGTAGATTGGTTTATTGGTGAAATCAATTTTGGAATACGTTTTGTTTTTTGGTATTTTGCAATTGGTGTACTTTCCAGGAATTTGGAATGTCACTGATTTGTCTGTACTCAAGATGCTTCTTGTGCCTCATAACAAATAGTCCCGTGGTTTTAAATGACATGTCTTGGCGGCAAATTGGTTGATACGAAGTGTGAGATTACGCTCACCATGTGGCACTGTTTTGCTGGAACCACATATCACTCGAGTTCAGTTCTTCTATTTTGGACAAAAAAGTCAGTAACTATATCAGGGTACTTATTCATATTGACTGTAATGTTCCGAATGTTGCTGAAATCGCCGTAGTCTATTAGGTGCTGTGTTGGCTTACTATACGTGAGGCCGCCATTCAAGCCCCAAGTCAGACACCAACAACATATACTTCGTTTTGAACTAATTTCCTGACAGGCCCATAGAAAGTGTATGATTAATTATAAAACTCGCCGTAGTCTAGTAGGTAGTGTGTTCGCCTATTAGAGTTGAGGCCTCGGTTCAAACTCCAGGTCAGACATCAAAACGAAAATATGAAAAATATTTCTTCGGCGACTTCCTCTCAACGGATTTCTGGTAAAATCTCTGAGTGTAAATAAAATTGCCATGAAGAGTTTCTCAATAATTTGTCGTTCAAAGTCGACTGTAACTGGTAGGTCTCGCCTGTCATGTATAAAATTAACACACACAACATAAGTGGTGTGAGAAACTAAGACGTAATCCTGATTAAAGGGTTGGAATGACTAATTATGTTTGAATGCTGTTGTATTTTGTTGTTGTTCGCTTATTAGTTTACCTTACTGAATTCCTCTTGACATTGCCACATGCCACGAATCTCTTTTTGATACTGTAAAAATTCACACTGAAAAACTGCCAAAAAAAATCACCCTTTATTCATAATCTTCATCAGTATGCCGGTTGTTTCTATACAATTTACTAACGTTTACTTTCGAGTGTATGTATTTGTAGTGGATAATAAAAATAGTGATTTTGAAAAACTAAAAACTAAAAACTGATATTCTTTTTTGTGTTTCTTTATATTCGAATGAATTTTAATATGGATTTTAACGTCTAATGGGGTTGATTTGTGAATAGTTTAGACGTTATATTCTGTACATTATTTCTATGTTTATAAATTTCTTTTTTTTTTCTTTTTTGCTTTTAATAGCTACGCATTTGAAGTCATGCAATCTTTATGTAAAACTTAATGGTTATTTTACAATACATATGTATATGTATGTACTCCATTGTATATATACATCACATATGTAAATATATACAGTGCTGTTCAAAAAAAAATATCTCAAACTCTATATTTAAAAAAGTAACAGTACTTTGCTTACTGATCTCTTAATGAATATAATCCCGTTACACTTCAAAAATTGGAAGCGTCACTCTTCTTTAATATCGATTTAGTCTCAAAGATGTTAGATTGTGGTGAATCTATTTTTTTGGACAGCACTGTATATATAATTATAACTTTTATTCATTGTACATACATATGCATATACATATACATATGAATGTATATTCTAATCTCGTATTCCA
>QOCX01006262.1:0-11585 GCA_005959815.1 Sarcophaga bullata
GATTTCGTTCATTATTACTTTTGTAGGTAACGGAATAACCGTTATAATGTGGAGAAAGATTGAATTGTGTGATGTTTCAGCCTTGTGAATAAATTGTCGTAACCTAGTAGGCAGTGTGTTGCCTTATTAGATGTAAATCTGTCATTCGGAGTCGACTTGAAACTGTAGGTCCCTTCAGTCATTTCTAAAATTAACACACACAACATAATTGATGTGAGAAACTAGGTTGTAATGCGGACTGAAGGGTAAACTGCATGGCTGAACTGAACATCTATACACTGTAGAGTTTTAACAGTAACTGTAGTTGTTGGTTCATTGCTGTTATCTTGTGATTTGAATTGAAAGCTATTGTTGATGATTGGGGGTCACTGGCTTTCGGCATGTTGTAGTTTGAAGGGTGTTGACTTATATTTGAAGGGTGTTGACAATTATTCCATCCAGGTATGAAAGTATTCACTATTATAGTGCAAGAGGCTATTTGCTACTGTGGATGGTTTGATGCTTTCTACAGTAATGGTTCGAGAGAACGTAAATCTCAAATTTGTTGCTATTTGACTTCTGTGTAAAACTCTGTTTGTGTGTTCGACAGAATCATGCACTAGACTGAGTATGACTGTTAATTTCTGAAACCTTAATTTTATTTTAAGAAAATGAAATCCCGTTATTCTTTTATTTTAAAAGCGCATGCATTAATGGCTGCATTAACGAAATGTTATTTGAAATTAATGCCAGCAACAGAATTATGATTGTGTGAGCATTGAAAGGAATTTTATTTAAAATTCTTTGATTTAAAGAAATGAAATGTTATTTTTAAATTGTTTATTTTTATATTTTAAATTAAAAACAAAAACCTTAACTAACCTAAAGTACAATATTTAATAACCACAATAAAAGAAGAAAAAAAATTTTTAAAAATTTTTCTTCCATTGAGTATGATTCACAAAACTGAAGTCATTTTTTGACTCATGCAACCGGTTTTAAGATTGACATAAAAGAGTATCAAATAAATTATAAAAAAAAAAATAATAACAATATGGAAACCAAAAATATAAACAATGTTAATATAATAATGACGACAAATTTGCATTATAAAGCGATTTAGACAAAAAACAAAACAAACCAAAAAAAAAAAAAAATTTAAAGCCCCCATCAAGCCCCTTTTATTTTTCAACACAAAAAACCAAACACTCTCACATGTATGGTGAAGGCATTCAGAATAATATCAGAAAATTATGCAAAATTAAAAGTAATAAATTTGAAATGAATGGCTTTAAATACTAACTATTCGCCATTGGCATCACGTTATTCAATTATTAACAAATGAGTTCACGCATGCGCATAAGCGCGTACCTTATAGGCGGTGAGTTTTTGTTTTTTGTTTTTTTTTTTTTTGGTAGACAATGTTTGGCGTATAACGATTTTATTACCTTTTTAAATGGCGATAGTGTAGACCATATTGTAGGCCATAAGAAAATGCAAATTTTTCTATAAAGAACACAATTTAATTACGTTTACATACATACTAGAGAAGGTGTTTAAAGACACACGTTTGATGTAAACAAGAAATCGAATTGAAATGTTGATCAAAAATGAAAATAAAAAATTGATTTCACGTGGTTTCATGTGTAAATGGTGAGTAACCACTTTATATAAATTTTATTAAAAGAAAACTGGTTTACAGGTTCAATAGGCTAATTAAAGCTCTTTAACCGTGAAATAACGAGTTATAGGTAGGTAGCTAGATAGGTTGTAGGAGAGGAGATCAACAAAGGGTCTCATGCCATTTGGCATAAAACTAAGTCATCACGTAGTCTTCTTGGCGCTCACCATTAGGACTACCACCTTACTTTCTATAGGAAGTACAAACTGCCTTAAGTTCTTCCAAAATATTCCTCTAAGATGAGTTATGTTGAAGTAACCTTAATTTATTAGCTAGTACGTTGGCTTATTAGACATAAGGCCTCGGTTCAAATTCCAGGTCAGACATCTCTAACAAAACGAAATATGATAAAGAAATATTTCTTCGATGACTTCCTCTTAGCAGATTTCTATCAAAAACACTGGTTTGTTAAAAATCGTTCGTTCGAAGTGGCCTTTAAATTGTAGGTCCCATCACTTATCGATGAACTTAACACACACAGCAGTAGTGCTCTGAGAAGCTAGTCGTAACCCTGACTGAAGATTTGTAATGATCAATTATGTAAGTAAGTAAGTTACACAAACATGTGATTAAATTCCAAATTGATTGCTATTAAGGGCGAGTCTATCAAATATTTGAAAAACAACAACAACAAAAAATGTCAAACAAAAGCAAACGTTATTTATAGAAACTATATTCGCACCTGTTCAAATACGTTTGAACACTTTAATAAAATTTATTTATTCGATTACATATGCGTTTACTTACACAATTCAAAGGTTTTTCTGTTGTTTTGATATTGTAACAATTGTATGCAAAATAATTTCAACAACAACAACAAAACATAGATAATTAAAAAAAATTTTCCAATTTTTTTCTACACGTCAGACGGAAATTATCTGTTAACTATTAAGTTTTGCCCAATTATGCATATCAACAGCTCAGCTGTGTAAATAATTATTAATTAAATTGAATGTAAAATAAAAATAATAAAAAAAAACTATTCAAATATCGTTGGTGTTTTTTTATTGTATTCCACAGAAATATTCTACGAATATGCAAACAAATTGATGAATTATGGCTATTTGAACAAAAACAAAAACTTAATTTACTTACAAGTAAAATCCATTAAAAAAGAAAAAACTTGCAAATATTTAATCGAATAACTGGCATTAACAAGTAAATATTTTTCTTGGTCATTATGTTTATCACGCGTTTATAGTTCTGGGAAACAAATATTTATCATATTATAGTTGTAGGGAAGCGTTAAGCAAATTACTAACGAAGATATTTCATGATAATTTTTTTCAATCATTTTAAACAAAAGATTGTTTAAATTTCCTTGGACACACATACATATGTATGTATCAGGATTATTTATTTATTTATTTTTTTTGTAGTGGTGGCTAAGGCATCTGTCAAACGTATACAGTATACATCAAATCATCAATTTTTTATCGTGTTAAAAATGGCGATATTTTGTAACAGAAAATGACGATTTGAAGCAAAGCATGAACTTTTTGTGTTCATTTGAAGAAAAGTGCTCAAGAATCACATTGAATGCTTGTTAAGGCCCATGATGATAATGCTCTATCAGTAGCGATACGAACTAGATTCGACAGATCAGACAAATTAAACGATTTTAATGTAGATGAGCATGGAAGAGCCATCCAAAATTAGTTTGAGACTCCCAAATTGCAACAGATTGTAAGATATAACACTTGTGAGAAAAAATGTCGGAAATGTTAATGTTAAAACAAATAATTGATCCCTTACAAGCATAAGAAAAGATCCAAAGTCAAAAGAAATATGATGCCACATGCCTTAATGGCACAGTGATGGAAAACCGAAATTTCAATTTGTGAATTTTGCTTCAAAGCTACAATAGATATTAGCGCTTAAAAAATTGATTTATTTTCAACAATTCAGGGTTAATCGGGTAAACCATTGACTTCGTGGGCAATGCTGTGTGCATGATGGAACCAGAAAGTTTTTGTGTAGCATGAGTTTCTAAACATTGCTCATTTATCCCTTCAAGTCAGGATTATGGCTAGCCCTCACACCACTTATGTTGTTTTGGGTTAATTTATTATGAGAGTGGCGGGGCTGCTCAGTTTAAAGTCGATCCGAGCGGCAGATTTTTTTGGAACTTTTATATGCAAATTTCATTTGCTCTCAGAGTTTTTGACAGAAATCTGTTGAGGAAGTCATTGAAGAAATATTTTTCATTTCGTTTGCTTTTTGGACGGGGAATTTGACCCTGGCCTTTCGTTTAATAAAGCAACTTACCCTACTGCCAGGCGGTTCATCCAGATTTGAGGAAACATGATCCGTTTGAAATTGCCATGGAATGGGGGCGACAAAACAACAAACGGCAAAGTGATTTTGCAACATGACAATGCATCTGCACACAAAGCATATCGGTTCGGACATGCTGTTGCTGATCAATACTTCGCTTCCTACTAGGAAGTCGAGCAAACATTTTTAGTGGCATGAAATCGAATTCAAATAATAACAAATGACTTAAATCACCATCAATGCAGTGGATAGAGAATAAATGAAATTAAATTTTATCTTCTACAAATGCACCTCAAGGACCTTCAACGTAACCCTACAAGAAAGATCTAACAACAGATCTAATGTTGATGGATGCTGTGAATGTTGATGTATATTTGTGTATATGTTGATATGTGTTGGTGATGTTATTGTCTTATGTTTGTTGGCGATATTGGAAGGTAGGGTAAAAGTATGAATTCGTTCACTTGTGTGAACATTGTCGTCTTGGGAACTTGAAATTACTCTTTCTGGAAACTTTTTATACAAGAAAACCAATTTCGGTCGTTTTGTGTATATCGTGTGACAATTTTCTTGACTCCATCTAGTATTCACTCCATAAATTTTAATTTCGAATATCTTAGGGCCATAATGAAAGTTTTTCTGATATTTGTGCATCAATGTGTCAAATGTTTACTGAAACTCTGAAACTGCAATATTGAGAAAGGAAACACAAGCAAAAAAGGTTTCAATTGCATAAGGACAGCTATTTAATAGCTGAAATGAAGTGCATTATATTTTGAAATGGTTTGCTTGTATGGCAGCTCTCTACTCTACATTGATCAAAACTTAGTACACGTACTACCACTTCTTACTTCCTTAATTAAATGATCAATATAACCCTTTAGTAAGGATTAAGGCCTAGTTTCTCTCACCACCTATGAATCTTTGAGTACAGTTTAAAGACGACTCCGAACAACAGATTTTTCAAATGTTTTTTAAAGGCAATTATTACCGTCATAATTTTGTCAGAAGACTTCTGAGAGCAATTCATTTGACTTGAGATGTCTAATCGGGGGTTTAAGTCACAGCTTCACGTCTACCTACTAGATTACGATGACTTTGCCTAATCTTGCTTATTCCTTGTACAAAAAGTTTGTTATGACAACCATAATCAATATATGTTAGACGTAAAGTGGTCAAATCATTTAACAAATAAATGGATCTTCAGAGAGAAGAAATCTAACAGCTACATAGCTTTGCCAAAGTGTAAGTAATGTCATGTAGACAGCAATAATATCGAACAGTCAAGTAACCATCGCTGAAAGCGTTTCTTATGAAAATATGGTATGAATGTATAAGTTAGTTAAGCTAAAGGGTGGGTCATTTAAAAGTTTAAATTTTAAAAATACGAATTGTCGTTCAAAATTGAGTTTAAACTTTAGATCCCAGCACTACTGTACACAGTTAACACACTCAACTTAATAGGTCTGAGAAGTAAGGTCGTAATCCTAACTCAAGGGTTTATGTATGCAAATAAGGCGGTTATTAGATCCCTAGAGAACGTGTGCACCACATATAAGTTGGTCGAAGATTGCAGTTTGTATCTGGGGGAGATAGTGAGATATTTGACAATTACCCAGACATTTGGGTGTCTGGAGATGGTGTTACCGAAAGTAACAAAAAATAGTCCAACGGTGACTAATCGCAGCTTCTTGGCGGCCAATTGATATCACGTCGTCAAGTTACGCCATCCTGTTAAAACCGAATGTCGTTCACATTAATACCATGAAGAACGAGTACAAAATCGGTTATCATGGTGCGATTAGTTGTCTCCATTGATCGTAATGGTTGCGCCGTTCACATTTTCAAAGTAATATGTCCCCATGATGAACCAATAAACAATCATTCGTAGTGGGTGCATTGGTTTGTGTAATATCCAGTGCGGGTTTTCTGAGTCCCATATACGGTAATTTTGCTTATTAACATACACACCAGGATGAAAATGAGCTTCATACGAAAAGATTATTTTTTTTATTTTTTTTTTTTTGCAAATCGACGTCATTGTGCCGTTTCTCGTTGGCCCAATAAATCCCAACGTTGCTCTAGCGTAAATCGATTCATTACGTTCAGATACTGAAGTTTGTGACATAATAGAATGGCATAAGTATAGCCAGATTCGAAATAACCGATGGTTTAAACTTAAAGCGATAGAAGGCCCACCCGATAGTATCCCTCAATAAAAATAAAAAATAAAAACTTTTACTCAAACTATGTCCGATTTTCAGTACATACTTGGTGTAGGGCATCAAATAGTCTTTTTTTTCTTTTCTTTTCTTCTATTATTTATTTATTTTCTTTTTCTATTCGACTTTTGCCAAATGTACTCGTATTTGTATTCATAATTCATTATGACTTACTTGTTGCATGACTTCCCCTTATAATCTCTAAATTATAATAGAATGGCCACCAATAAATTTCAATAATGTGTTGTGTGAACATGCACATGAATTTGTTTAATAATTTCTTATGGATTCTAATATCCTACCACATATATTTCTTTCTTTTTATTATTTTCCGAAAATTAATTCTTTGTGGTCTATAATATAGTCAGGGTATATAGCTGTGTATATGAGAAGAATCTTAAATGGACAAAGGAAAAACTTTTTTCTTTTATTTTTTTGGTCACGTAGTTAATGTACCACAGAAATTTTGAAAGAGTTTGCTCCAGACTAAATAGCATGTTATAAAGAAGAAGAAGAAGAAAAAATTATACAATAAAAAAAAATAAAGGTTGAAAAACTAAATACAAGTTGGGGTACAACACGTTGTATGTAAGAAAAGACAGTCGGCCTCTAGAGTGAGGTGGCCATACCGGAGAACGAGGGGAACCATCACTAGACGAGTATGTGTGTGAATGATTTGATGAAGAAAAGAGCTAAGAAAACCTATCAATAACGTCAATACATACCTGTTCCAGAGCCAGTTGTTTTCCTTCAAAATTCTTTCGAAATTGTTAAGACAGCTAGAGCTTCTACAAGAACCTGAACCAAAACGAAGAAGGCCTAGATATATGAAGGTGCAGTGCAATTAGAATTAAAAACAGTGCCGGTTTCATTTCATTAGCAGCTATCAAACAGTGGAAAAGACATTGCCCTGACACAAGAACCATGGTCTATTAGCCAATAGGTTTTTGTGGATTAGTACAACAAAACTACTGGCCTGGTTGGTTGCAAGCAGCTCCAGCCTCCGTATACATAACTGAATGACATACGAGTATTTGCTTCTTTCTTTCACAAACAACAACAGAAATCGGAATTTTTTATTGATGATTTGATATCACTGTATGACGTCTCAGAGAAGTTTGGAACATCTATGCCGAATATGCGATGTTGTGCACATCGTAAAAACTAACCAAACTAAATGAAGCTGTTGTTGGAGTTTTTCAAGAAGTCGCCGTAGTTTAGTAGGTAGTGTATTGGCTTATTGGATTTGAGGCCACGCTTCAGACTCCACGTCTGACAAATCCAATAAATCGAAATATGAAAAAAAAAATATGTCTTTCGGCGACTACCTCAGATTTCTGACAAAAACTATGAGAGTAAATAAAACATTGTCATGAAAACGTTTCTCTAAAAATCGTCCGTTCGGAGACGACTTTTGAACTGTAGGTCCCGCCACTCATGTAAGAAAACTAACACACACAACATAAGTGGTGAGAGAAACTAGGTTGTAATCCTGACAGAATAATTCTATTCAACAAGTATGCAAGTATGATGTTGGCGTTTTTATCGAAGTCGGCGGGCATATCTACATCCATAAGACTTTCGGACCGCTATGCCGAGAGCTAAAAAAACTATAACACCTCTGGGAAAGATATTACAATTCTTTATTAGTCAGACGACCAGCCAGACCACTGGATACCTAAGCAATAAACTCCAATATGGTATACAGCTGTCGTGAACATCTCAATGACGTAACTGATTGATATGACGTCTATATAGTTTGGGCACCGAAACATGACAATATTCCGGATAATTGTCGTGTGTTAATTGACCAACTGTGGCACAACCATTGAAATCTCTGATGAATTGTCTACTTTAGAAACCTTTTGGAAGGCCTGAGGGCTCATAATTGACAATATAGTTAAACCACTATTGGGTTATTAGACGCGAGCTCATGGTTCAAACCACGTTTTAAAACAAAACAAAATATAAAGAAAATATTTCTTCAGCGACTTTCTCTCAGCATTAATCGAACAAAAACTCGGAGAGTAAATCAAATTGACTTAAGAATTTCTGAAAAAATGTGTCATTCGGAATCGGCCTTAAACTATAGATTCCACCATACGTGGATGAAATTAAGGCATGCACCATGTGTAGTATAAGAAGCTGGGTTCGAATCTTGACTAAAGGATTGTAATGACCAATTAAGTGCGTAAGTAAGTAAATAAGATCACTTGTAAGGAAGTAACTCAACCAACTCTTACGAGTAACCGAAGTTTCCTCTTGGTTGCCTGCAGTCACGTGGCAGCTTACGCGCACCAACCATATACAGCATGTAGGGTATCAATGCATTCTTTGAAACCCAACCTTAGTCTTGTGTAGCATACATAGCTGTGTACGTAGTAAAACAACATCGATCTCTAGAAGTCATAATTCCGTTAACCTAAACGACATTATTGTCTAACGAACAACTTAAATTTGCTCAAGATCCTGAGACAAATGCAATAAACACAAAAGAAAAAAGAACTTGAAAGAGAAGAAAAAGAAACAGAAAAAAAAAATATTACGAAACACGAGAAATACTTAGCAATCCCCCCCTGCCATATTCGCGCTAATACGATAGAATCTCATGTGTTGCATACAATCATTTTCATACATTTTTACTGATCATTCTTTAATTTCATTATTTTGGTTTTCTTGTTTTTTTTCTTGTATATTTTTTGTTTTTTATCTATTCTTAATATGGTTTTTGGTCATAACACGAGTGAGATCCTAAGATACTTCTGTCACTCTAAACAATTCCCCTACATGTAAATTGAAATCAAGAGAGAGGAGAGGACGAAAGGAACAACAATCTGTTTAATTGCGTTACACCTCCAACCATTGTGACCGACGGACTGGCTGGCCTGGCTACTAGCTGCTGCATGGCTGGCCTGTAACGCGATATTCAGGCGATGCAGAGTTTAAGTTCATTAGAACAGAAGAAACACATATATGACGATTTAATTGCTGTGTTGTTTTATATTTCCTTTATTGTTCGTATAAAAACCTTTTCAAATGCCAAACCAACCAATAATCCAGAAATAACTTTTAAATGAAAAATTTCATATTTATTTGTGATTATATAACGCCTCGTTTTATGGTTTTTTTCTCTTTTTTCTTTAATGTTTTTTTTTCTAAATAATTGTTGGCTGTGTTGCTCGTTGAGATTACTAGACAGTCACGTACTGTAGTGTGCCATTGTGTTGTCTGTTGTTTTTATTCGTAATCCAATAAGATTTTAATTTAAGCCACAGAAAAAAAAGAATCTTTTGTTAAGAGAATCTGAAAGAAAATCAGCTTGAAATGAAAATAATCCCACGTCTACGTTGAGAACAAAAGAGAAATTAATTTGCAAAACCATTTATAGAGGAGAAATTAAAGAAAAACATAAGAAAACTACATAAACAACTGACAGTGTGACTATTTCATTACCATTTTCAGCTGGAATATAAACAAAAAATATTTTGTCTTGATCACACGCTACCAAATGGAAGTCATTTCAAACTGCAGGGTTTACTGGGTGGAATACGACGGTGAATATAATTTCATTAAGAAATTTCACAACATTTTCCGTTACAAATTATATACGTATACAAGAGTGGCTAAAAGATTCCATGACACATTTTTGGATAGGAAATTATTTTATTTTTAGAATAGCTTTCCTATAGCGTCTGCTACCTAAATGCGCAACAAGGCTTAATACTTTTCACAAGGGGATACAAATTGCTTACCCCTAATACTAAACGAGTAGTTCTCAGTCTCTCTAAAGGCTCAAAATATTTTGCGATCATATTGTGCAGCACTAAATTGGAAATCAAGAACCACGAAAGCGGATACCATTCTTTATAACTGACAGACACCAATTGGTCTGAACTAAGGTACAAACTTATTCTGGCTATCAAACTTTATTCTAGGAGATCGCAGTCTGGTGGCTGGCACTAAAGAAAAGGAATCATTAAACCTTAAGCGGATTATGGGAATTGGTGCGATTATGATAATAGGTGTGCCTGGAACTACCATTCATGCAACGGCATCTGTAGTGTGATTACTGAAATAGCTGTGTCACCAGACATGTTGGATAAAATACGTGTGGCGCGGAAGTATGGCTGCGAGCGAGGCATGAGATTGACAGGCATCGAGACAGAGCATGGAATTACAAAAGTTATGGTCATGTTAAAATCTTGAGTATAGTTGGTCTAAATAGAGCCATCGATGCTCTACCTGAATCTACAATCTTATTATTACAATGAAGATGCCGAAAATATCCTTTTATGATAATGGTTTTCACCACTTAGAAAATGTCATTGAAGTCTTCACTGTTGTATTCAAATCATACAACAAAAACCAGTTTGCATTCTTTTCAGAGCAGCTGAATCTTAAAGCGTCCATTACACTTCTAGGTTATTGTAGTACTTTTCACGCTAAAGCTTAGGCAATAAAAATTGCGAATTCGGTATCAGACTATATCGCATGGTGATATACGAATATTTACCTGCAATAGAGCGGCTATCAGATTCCTCGATTATGTGTTTATTTTATCCTAAGATTGTCGAAGAATTCTGGGTGTCTCTGGAGGAGAGAGCGAGACATTCAAAGGCTACCGTCATTAGCTTCCTAAGGAGAGAGATATCACATGCAAAAGCTGACACTACAGAAAATTCTTTTGATAGGCGTTCCTCTACACAGGAGCTAACAAATGGTCTTACCACATCGGGGATGTATGAACCCCATTAGGATCGAACTATGAATCATACTAAAGAGACATTACATAACAAAATTCATCACGATTCCACATGAGTAAGCCTTACGCCTAGCTATAACTGGACACTGGCCTGTGGGTTTATATGCCCGGAGCATATCTCATACGACACAGAATATCTTTTCTGACATTATTGGACGCTGGAGAAACTAAAAAGAATAATTCTCGGGCACCCATTATTTATTGATAGAACGGCAGACAACCGAGAACAGGAGAACACAGAACATCATTTCTCTCATAGGGTCGCGCTTGTGATCCTAATCTGTTGCAAAACTTATCTGTCCAAAGGAGATTTGCAAAAAAAAAAACTTCCCTTCTTCATCAGACTCTTGGGATCGTTGAAACTTATCAACCAGGAGAAGTAAAGGACGGAATATTTAATATCTCTGTTGAGTTTACGACCTTGAGATTTATTCACAAACAACTTGAGCTGTTACAACGGAACTTTTTACGCCCCAAGGACTAGATTAGTGAGGCAGCTGTCGGTTAATTGTTGTCCAATTTTTTTTTGTTGATTTTGAAAAATAAGATTTTTCGGGTTCATCAAAACAAAATTGCTTGTGAGATGTTTTCACCATTGCAGTCAAATATTTTTGTTACAACAAAAGGAAGTAGAAGCGACTATTCTTGTACAATGCATCTGGTC
>QOCX01006264.1:0-11581 GCA_005959815.1 Sarcophaga bullata
TGCGTACCAAGAGAGATGTTACTGCTGCCTTTATTGTTATTGAACGGGAGTCTATGAAGATGCGTCTGTCAGTAAATGAAGGCATAACGAAGTATATGTTATCGACAAGTAGGTATATGCGGCGTTTTGAATCTCAGATTATGGCCAATAACTATACTTTCGATATAGTCAAAGGATTTATTTATCTTTACTCAGCCGTTACTATCAAAAATTATGTCAGTCTGAAGATTAAGCACAAAGTTCGCCCTTGCTAACAGCGTGCTATCTAATGGTCTCCAATAGGAAATTTAGTAGAAGTAAATCCCTCCGTACGACTTGGAAAGTAATACTCTACAAAGACGCTCATCTCGCGCCCCCAGTGCTTGCTCTTTGGCGGCATAGGCAGGACCCGTATATAAGGCCATTGATGCAGCCAGCCTTGCCGGATGTCAAGCGTATTGAGAGCAAAAAGTCCTACATAGGATCTCGGTCCATTAAAGGTTGGCAAGAGATTGTCGCATCGGAGTACCAAGCAGTTGAGCTGTAATGAGCTCCTCCCCAACCGACATAGATGTTTGTGCAGCGTAACTAAGTATCCAGCGGCTGCGCTGGCTCGGCCATCGTCCCGTTTCGAATGCAGGACGGATGCTCCGGCGAGAAGGTACTTAGATGCGGGAATTTGGCGGAAGTACCGGCGAAGACAGGATGACCCTCTGCTTTGGGTCTGGAAAGGACCCAGGTCGATTAAGCCCCCTTGTTACGATGGTGTGATCAATTGAAGCAGAGCAGAGACCCCCCTGGAAGGAATTTCGTTAAGGCAAAGACGATAATTCCGTTAAGACATTTCACGGCCCGCGCTTAACGTTCATGGCGGGGCTGTGCTAAATGCTTTTCCGCTCTATCGGACCCGGCCAAAGATGTTTATGCGCAATGTTGAAATGTCCTCATGTCCCAGTAAATCTTTTCAATTTGTTGTACAATGAAGGAGTGCGGATGTTGTTAAAGAATTTAAGATATTTGCGTGTTACTCTAGCCATCCAGTAGCATAATCAAATGTGAACCACCGGTCAGTAACCACGTCATCCCGATGTGACGTCATCGGTCATCCGAAATGTGACTGGTGCCGCTGCACCCTAGACCTGGCCACCCGTCAGCCAGTCACATCGGATGACGGGCATCTAGTGCAGGCACCGTTGGTACGCGCCGACCCTGTGACCGGGTTGACCATGCGGGACTTGTTAATGGCCAGCTCAACGTAAGTAAGTAAGTAAGGTAAGTACAGAAGTCTGACATTAAAGTTTGCTGCTGCCATGGCGTGAGAGTCTGATGACATAAGACGCACAGCCAAATACACGCCCCGAATGTAACCTAGATATTTTCCTGTACAAAATCGTTTTACACAAAAGGGAGACTTTTTAATAAATTGAACATTCATAACGGTTTTTGTTTTAGCTTTTCTTGCCTTTGGCCATAACATCCGAAACGGAACCCGTAATGAACGTTTTAAGATTCATTTTCCGTTTTGCAGCCCAACTAGGTGTTTTAAGCTTTCCCAATTATCCCGAAATCTTTTATTGATAAACATTTACAAGCGTTATTTTATAATAAAAAGAAAAAAAAAACAAAAAAAAAAGTATATTTTATAAGGTAATTGCTATTGAAATAACGGCTGAGAAAAATCAAACTATTATAATTAAATGGTTTACATTAACAATTAAAATGAATATCGGGAAAAGATAAATAGAATAATATGACCGCAATAAATATTTTATTGCAAAAATAGATCGGTCGTATGTATGCCATGTATTTTACAATTTTTTTATTTTTTTTTTTTTTTAAACAATTTATGAACATTGTAGAAATAAAAAATAAACAAAGTAAATAAAAATTTCATTTTATTTCATAATTTTAAAGTTTTTTATTTTAACCAAAAAGAAAAAAAACATTTTTAGCTTCATTTTTAATATGGTTGGGGAGCCTTCATACCAAAAAAAAAAAACGAGCAGAATCAAACATGATTAGCACAGAAACAGGAGGGGGGCGGGGGGGGGGGGGGGGGGGGGGGGGGGGGGAAGGGGGGGGGGGCGGGGGGGGGGGGGGGGGGGGGGGGGAAATCTTTTTATTGTCAGCTTGTAATGCAATTTAAATAAATAAAGAAGACAAAATACTATTGCATCGGTCCCCACTACGCTCAAGTCATCCCACCCGTACAATATAGGTAATTAAAGAGAGGAAAAAAAGCCTCATGTTCCCCAGAAGTGTCTAGTTGAAGGCCCCACCCAGACTTTTTGTCACCTGCTGAATGGCCTCGCTTTTATTAATATGGATGCTGTAAACACCAATAAAGCAACAAAGCATCTCTTATGAAATGTTTAAGGGCACGCGATACTCCCTACGACTGTGATGCTTTGCTTTCACGCCCTGTTTCATATCTTCTTCGCAGCGAGAGAGAGGAGGTTTAGATGTTGCTCGTCCCAGTGGAGATGATTTTGTACTGGAATGCTAGCAAAAGTATTGCTGTCAATAGAACATGCAAGAAATGAGGAGATGTTAAAAGTGCCGATGCCTGAAATATAAAGCAAAACATTTTACGTGAACACAACTGCGGGTATCATGTAGCAACCCTTCAACTAGAGTTACATGGACCTACTTCTCAGCCAATTGTTTGGCCAGCCTGGTTTATTTCTATTCGCTTTTGCTTACGCTTGCTGGCTGCGCCTTTATTATAATTATGTGCATTCTCCAACTTACATTGGACTGGCAACTGCAAAAATTGTTACCCCTACCTGGCCATTGCGTTTGATTGTGTTTGTAGCAATTAAACGCTCTTTGCCTGGCCATGTAAGCGTTTAAGATTTCTGATCCAAACCCCAAACCTTTAACTGAGAAAAACGACAGCATTGGGTATTCGAACTTCCTAATTTATTGCACTTCCGGCTAGAATTTAAAAAAATTTAGCATCTGATTTGAATGATTATTATCCTAAGATCCGTAAATATCAGCCACCAGTCCCCGAAAGTACCCCAAAGTGCTTACAGTTCTGGGTAAGTGTACACATTAAATAAGAGACGAGAATGACCCTCCTCCCTCTAAGTTGCAGCATTCATCACCACCGAAAAGATGCTTAGTAGACGGCAATCTAGCGACTACACTTTCGTACCCAGTAACCGTTAGGCCTAAAGAGTGGAATTGTAACTAATCGATAACTTCGCAGCCTAATCGCGGATCACATAAAGGGGGTTGATGAGCTGGAAACCAAGTTTTGACCAATACGGGTTCCCCCCGCCCCCAAAACATATTTCTGGCCTTATCCTTATGCCGTAGAGACAAAGTAAAGGAGGGCCCTCAAGAACAATCCAAAAATTAAAGTCACCCGTAGTTGAAGCCGCCGTGGTCTAGTAGGTAGTGTGTTGGCCCAAATAAAACGAAAAGGCCCAGGGAGTTCGAATCCCCGGTCAGACCATCCAATAAACGAAATAAGCGAAAAAAAAAATGATTTCTTCGGCCGGCTTTCCAGGCAGAATTTCTGGCAAAAAGTTCTGACGGGTACCAAAAAACATAAAATTTCAAAAAACCCTGTCGTTGGAGTCGACTTTTAGAAGCTGTAGGTCGCCAACGCGCCACCATCGTAATACGAAATAACACACAGCAACATAAGTTCGTGATGAGGAAGCTACGCGCCCCCGTAACCTGACTGAAAGGGTTTTAATGGCCAATTATGTATCGTATGTAGTAGTAAACTAGGTGTTGGCCTATTAGTCCTAGGACACAATGGTTCAAACCTCAAACTTAGACATCTGGAACATAAGCGAAACATGAAAAAAATTAGCTTGGGACTCCCGGCTGAAACCTCTATCAGGTAAACAAAATTGCCATGATAATTGTCTCAACATCTGTTGTAGGTTCCCTATTCAATGAATAAAGCTAACAAACACAATATATTAGTAGATAAGCGAAGCTAGTTGTAATCCAACTAAAGAGTCACATATGACCTTCGAAAGGGACTTAATGGCAGCTTCGGTATTCGATCATGATCAGGGGAGTACTGTTTGTTTAGGCAACGCCATATAAATAGATCTGTCTGCAACTGAAAGCCCTGCGGATGCACGATGAAGCAATCGTACGAAGTATCCTTATATTAAGCCCCTCAATACGGCCCTCTCCAATCCCTTTTTCTACTAAACTCGACCATTCGATGATATTTTGTATGTCACAGAATTGATATTGCAGTAGTATTTACTCCGGATCAGGGTCTGAGCCATCTTGTTCAGATAGTTTGATGGGAGAATGTACATAACATTGCGTAGGAAGCTAAGACTCTAAAATTACATGGCGGCTGTCTAAGTCAAGCAGTTCGTCCGAGTTTAACTTGATGCGCCAGGCCCGTCTCTTGTGTAGACTAACAGTTTGAAACAATTTGGCACGATGTAACGTTCCTTATGTAATGCCTTAGTGAATGTGTGCAAACTCCTAGAGAGCCACGATACATTTTCAGCTCCTTTGAGCACTATTCGCTTAATAAAACTTTGGAACACGAAGTTCATTGAGGAGATACTGAGTTCAATATCCTTCCGTTTGGAAGAATTGATTCGGAGGATGTTTGCATATTTCCCCATTCATTCAACGCTCAAAATATTGTTGATATTTTTGTCGCACTAAATGATGATAGTCTGACCTCTGATAGTCCCTGACAGCATAATCCCTGCTGTATTGGAGGAGGCCCAATAACATGACATCTGCTGTGGGGAACTTACCTCATACCCTGAAGATGCCAAGAATCAAAAGTAATACTTATTTTCAAGCCGGGCGGAGAAAGTTTCGCACATAATAACTGTTAAAAATCTCCTTACCGGAATACGGTTAATGGCCCTCATCAGATATCAAATTTTTTATAGAAAACCAATACCAACACATGGCTTACATAAGAAGAAGTTCATCGAAATCGGATTGTAAATGTCCGAATACTAGCTTCGATGGAAAACCTCCCAACAGTAAAATAAGTTCTGACATGGTGACCTGGTTGATAGAAAGTGATTAATAAACATCTGACCAATAGGTATATGTATAGAAACTCTTATGAGGAACAGTTTACAAAGGGATCAGACCAATGTCAAAATAAAGAGTAACTCTTAGAACTTCGTATGGTAGTTACTATCGTCCATTACACTTGTCATTGAGAATCAGTACTTTACAAGCATCCTGAGAAAAACGAACTTTGAAGTGTTGCTTCTGTGGATGAGCTATCCATAGTATGCTGGTTTCGGTTCTCCCGAAACACACCTTAAAAAAGAGAGTATTTGTGCTTTGAAGTACATGCTCTAGGAGCGAGAGTGGGCGGAAACGGTCCGTTTAGTAAACCAAAGAAATGCAAACGGCTGTATTCTGTCGCTGAAGTTTCACGCCCAAGTTACCAATTAGATGACTTTAAGGGAATGTTTTAGTGTTAAAATGTAAGACAACGAGAAGCAATAGGACCCTAACGCGTATGGCGGCTGGTGTAGGGCATACCAGACAAAATCGTAATAAGATAATTGCCTGTCGTTACATTGTTTTATGCTTTTACATGGTTGCTCCTTTTCGATGTGGACTTTTTTGCAGATTTAAAAACAAAAGCTTTTTTTCTTTTTTTCCTCTTTTTTTTTTTTTGTTATGAAGGAAGAAGAATATGCAATAAAGCCGTAATTTTTAACTGAATACAGCATTGCCAAATTATGATGTACCCTGAATTCAATGCTGCACGTTAAAGATGATGACATCGTGTAAAGGGGAAGCCTGTTATAGGTTGGCGGGCAACCAATGTGCTTTCTTAAATAGTATCTCGAAGATGTCATGATCGCTCTCCAACAGAGATGATTCTGAATTTGTAAGCTAATAACAGGGATCTCCTTGTCTGTTTTCGATAAAATTACTATTGGAGGACATGGCATTACAACAACATACATACATACATACATACATTAATAATTGTGCATGTTACAATTCCTTCCAGACAGGATTATGACACTAGTTTCTCCGAACCACTTATGTTATGCATGATCACATATCTAACACGAGCTGACGGAACAATACAGTTTTAAAGACCAGACTCTGAAGGACAGGATTTTTTTGAGAACTTTTCATGACGAATTTTTATTTTACTCTCAGAATATTGCCACAATCTGCCCCTGAGAACCAGCGGCTTGAAGAAATATGTTTCTCGTGTTTCATTGCGTGGAGACGTCTGATCTGGGTGTTGAAGCACGAGCGCACGCCTAATACGACTACGGGCAGGGCCGCATTTAACGCCTTTACCACTAAACTCGTTCTAGAGCAAGCGCGGTACAGCACGCTTCAGCATCACATTCTATGGATCGTTATAATCGTCAACTGAGTGGACGAATTCAAGTCCACTGGTTCAGTAAACAATAAATCCGAGTTCGGCGACTTAACACGAAAATCTGCTGCCGAACATATCGTCATTGTCTGTGAAAGTGAGCCAGGAGAACTTATATAGCGCTTTAGTCCCAAAACACTTCATTGCTCTCAAGAAGTTTATACTTTCAGTATAGAACCCCACAACTTGAGAATTCTAATGTCTTGACTCTCTGTCCCGTCAAGAGTGAGCAGGAACTACAAGGCAGGAAGCCAAACATCTTCGTTGCTCACAAGTACTTTATTTTTTATTGTTCAAGCAGACCCACAAATTACGAAATTCTTCTTCATAAAATCACTATCCGCTGAGGTAAGACCCATAATTTGGTGCATTTTTCGTCTTTAACTCTCCGTCCTTGAGAGTGAGCAGATAGATTTCGAGGTCGACCTTGGTGTGCATAACAAAACTCGGTGGCTTGAACATACCCAATAGATATGCCGAATTTTTCATGCTGACCTTGCCCGCTACAGCCCTTAACAGAAATTCAACTGAGAGCAGTAATCTGATGGTAAGCGATCATCAAACAAACGAAAGTTTCACTGAATGAACTTAGAGTCTGTTGCACAGCTGCACCATAATTTTCATTGCGAAATCATCTTCAGCGAAGAGACAATTTTGATAATGGGTGGCTAAATTGCTAAACTTAAGTAAAGATAGGTCGTCGTAGTCCTAGTAATAGTGTGTTGGACTATTAGATCGAAGGCCCAGGGTTCGAATCCCCGGTCAGACAAAAACGAAATGATTGAAAAAAACTATTCTTCGCGGCCGCCTCTCAGCAGATTTCTGTGGCAAAAACTCCTGAGAGAAATAAAATTGCCAATGAAAGTCTCAAAAATCTGTCGGTCGGAGCCGACGTTAAATTGTAGGTCCGCCAACTCCATTGTATAAAAGGTAACACACACAACATAAGATGGATGTGAGAAGGCTAGGCGGTGATCCTGACTGCGGGCGTTGTAAATATGCCAATTATGTCTGTATGTATGTTGAAAAGATGCCAAGCGCCATAAGATCCGAGATGGCCACTCAGTTACATATTTCTTTGAGACCCATGTTGGCCAGGCCATCACTGCCAACGGAGATGATTATCAACTTCTTTTGACTTGATTTGTATTATTTGGACATCAACGAATTGCGATATCAGCAGGATGGCCATACGTCCACACAGCACATGCAACATTGAATATTCGTAAAAGTGTGTCGACCGCATGGTCACCTTAGCTGGAGTTGAAACGAAGTTGGTCCCCGAGATTGTGCAATCTGATGCATAGGATCTTTTTTTGGTGCTTTTCTTAGGAAGCTGGTATCAACAGCATTTCTAAAGTCAACATCGTCCATGCCATCGATCAAATTCAGCCTGATTTATACGCCTAAGTGTGGGTAAATTGAATATTTCGGATGCCGTCCACCTAGACAAGCCATGATGGCCATTTAAACGGTGTTTATTCCACACATAGTGCCATCAATAAGACTTTCAAACATGCCCAATACATGCATAAGCAATTTACTTCCACAATCAAAATAAAATTTGTTTCCAATACGAAGTGTATACCTCTACTAGGATAATTGAAGATCTGCTTACGACAAGTCCTTATTTAAACTTCCCTGTCTCTTAAACAGCATGATGTTACTATGCTTACAACTACAGAAGAAAAAAAAAAAAACCCAAAAATTTTCAACATTTGCTCCCCCACTTTTTTTATTCCCTTCTTTTTACTAAAAATTCTTTGCTATCATGACATAAAGTTTTGTAATTAGAAATCCTTTTGACGCTAATTCACAATGAAAATTCTTGTGTGGGGTAAATATGACGAAAATGTTTCGTTCATACGCCAATAAAGAGAAGTATTTTGCAGATAGTGCTGATGATGTTTTGCTCAGAAACTTTTTTTTTTGTTTTTGCACTTATATTGTGAAAAGAAAACAAAAACAAGAAAGAAAGAAAAAAAAAAAGAAGAAAAACAGAGGCAACTATAAAACGACTTCCCTTTTATTATTTTTTTTTTCTTTCTGTAAACCGGAACATGTAGATGCCACACTGACAAAATTTATAACATTCCTACGCAGTAGCAGCAACAGCAACAGCAACAACAGCCGTATGATGATGTGACTTCACGCTATTGTTTGTTTGTTTTGTCAAGTAACAATAAAGCCAAGAATGCATATGAGTCTGTGTGCGTGTGGGGATATGAGAGAATTTTTGTGTGATATTTTAATATGTGGCAGTAGTATGGGGTATGGAGGAGTTGGCTTGTATCCGTTTTCGTAAAATTCATGTTCAAACATGCTTTGTATTTAAATGCATAAACAAGAACAAAGAAACCAAAAACAAGAATAGCAGCCAAAACTATAAAGTAAAAAAAGGAGACCAAAACTTGTCTCCAGAGGCATTAAAATTAACTGAGTAAATTATGAAAAATATCACACAAAAAGTTTATTAAGAACGGAAGCTACCTTCAGAGAAGAGAAGAAATTGTGAAAAATCTTACGCATGTCTGTACTTGTTGATTTGTACGTTGACGGAAACGTCAAGACTAAAATGAGAATGTTTGGAAAGGTTATTCCGGTAGGCTAGTCATAACCTCATTATGGGCGAAAGTCAAATGAAATTGATTTGCAAAGGAGAATTAATCAGCGTACTAAGACACTGAAATGACTCCTCCCCGCAAAAAAATTCCACAGACGAACGCAACTAACTGAACACGTTACAATGCAAACCCTTAATGAGTCACGCAGCAAACCTATATCACGTGACAGAATGATATCACAGGCAAATATATAAAATAGTAGCAGAAGAAACCTGAACTCCTACAAGTCCACATAACATCAGTCTGATAGGAAGAAACTCTACTTGCCGACTTTATAAGTTCTATGACTGAACCATCTGTCAGATTAAATTTGAAACATCGAATATTTCGAATCTGGCAACACTTCTGTCATTCTATTCCGTCACAAAATTCAGTATATTACCTCCATTGAACATAATGAATCGATTTACGCTCTAGTAACGTTGGGATTTATTGGAAATTTATTTCCAAAACAAAGACAATTTCAGTCGGAAATTGAACGAAAATATCGTACAAAATTTGCTCGCAGGGAAGAACCAACTGTGCCCAGTATACGGAAGTTTATTGCTAAAGTTCGTGAAACTGGTTTCATTGCTTGATGCGCCAGACGTGAGCGTACTCGTACAGTGCGCACACCCGAAAATATTCAAGCGTAGCTGAGAAAAATCCGTTGAAGGAACCTATCAACATGAACTTCGTCTATCTCTTCAAGAATTGAACATTTCCGCGCAACCAATTTACATTGAATTTTGCGAAAAGATCTCGGGTACCTTCAATTGGTTCAGACGCATTACAAAGTTCAATTGGTTCAAGAGTTGAAGTCGCCATCACCATCAGTTTCGTTTTCGCTTCGCTGATGGGCCAACGGGAAAAACTGCAACGATGATGTTCTTTCCGAATGAGCTATTTCCTCTTGATGGACCAACTAATAAACAAATTTGCAGTATTTGGGTCACAGAAAACCCACACATGGTCTTACAGAAGCCAAATGCACCTATTACGAGTTTCTGTTTGGTTGGTGGGTTTGTGTATCAGGGAGGCATTACTACCTATTTCTTTGAAAAATGAGGATAGCGTAACCATTATGGGTCATCATGGGGTAACTATCGGCAACCATGATAACCGATTTTTTTGGTAGCCGCTCTTCATGGTATTGGATGTGAACGATGTTCGGGTTGAAACCACATTTCATGCCATAATCGATTTATGGTGTCCACGTTTGATTTTCCGTTTACATTAGCCGTAATGGTGATGTCAGCAGGCGCGTTTGGATTTTTTTCTATGGGGGTGCGCTGCTAAAAAAAATATATGCCAGATAATAAGTCGCCGAAAGGCCAGGTTCGATTCCCGGTCAGACATCAAAAAACGAAATATGAAAAAAACATATTTCTTCGGCGATTTGACTCTCCACAGATTTCTGGCAAAAACTCTGAAGAAAATAAATTTCATGAAAATTTTTCTCAAAAAAATCTGTCGGTTCGGAGTCGACTTTAAATTTGTAGGTCTCGCCACTCATTATTAAAATTAACACACACCAACATAAGTGGTGTGAGGAGCTAGGCCGTATTCTTGACTGAAGGGTTGTAAAGGCAATTATGTAATATTTATGTATGTGTTATGCCGATAAACCAGAGCACAATTCAGTATTTGAAGGCCAGTCGTTCGTAATGCCATTGGTCGAGTACTTCCCCAGGACACTCGAAAAATGATACCATGAAAATTGGCACAATCGAAAGAGGATAGCTTGCGAGGCCAGCCGCATGGAGCCATAAAAAGGAATCAAATTCTCATTTTAACCGAAACAAATTGAACTTCACAACGAACAAATAATTCTCATCCAATAATCTCATCTTCTTCCGAGTCGGTTAAGCGCTTTGGTGGCCCTCACTTTTCCTTCATAGTTCTTTGGAGAACGACATTTGCCATGCCTCTTCATTATCAATGGGAAAAAAACCAAAGGTCAAATTGCATTGCCCACTTCTTTTGGCCTCAATAAGATGATTTGAACACCAACGACGTGTTATTTCAACAGAACGTCTCACCGTTGCTCATAGCTCATGCCAGTTTGGATATTCTACATGAAAGTTTTGAGGGATGATGTGAACTGGAATCCGAGATTGTGGCATTTGTACCCTGTTCACTTTTCTGTGTGGAGTTTTCTTAAGCCGCGGAGTATATGCGAATAGGTTACAAAGCACGATGGCCTAAAGTCACCACAAATTCAGTTTACTTTATTCGCCACAGTCATAGGAAATTGTACATTTTGCATGTGCTTCACCCACAGCAACCATGAAGGACCACATAAAATTGTATCAATAGGTCTTTCAAACGATAATATCTCACACACACTTTACATACAAAATTGGTCATTACAATTTCCAATCAGAGCTACGGCCTAGCTTCTCACACCACTGAAGTTGTATGTATTAACTTCATATTTGAGTGGAGGGACCTACAGTTTTAAGTCGATTCCGAGCAACAGATTTTTGAGAAGAGTTATTGCCAGAAATCTGCTGAGAGGATGTCACCGAAGAACTATTTTTTCATGTTTTCGTTTTTGTGTCTGACCTGAGGTTTGAATCGAGCGTCTAATAAGCCAACACATTACCTACTTAACCGCGGCGAC
>QOCX01006265.1:0-11580 GCA_005959815.1 Sarcophaga bullata
TTCTTTCTCCTAACGATAGCTGGCCGTGTTATATTATTTGAAATTAGTTCCAGCCTATATACAGACAACACTGAGGCCAAATTGTGCAAGGCAATGATGTTCCTTTTCCTTTGATGATCCTTTTCTTTTAGCTTTTGAAAGTTTTATGCTCAAAAGAAGAAGAGACTTAATGAAGTTCATTCAAAATAAAGGAAGTTTACCTCCGCCGGTGACCTATAATAGAGAGAAATAATTGAAGAGTACTTCATCCAACTTCAGCTATAAAGAAAAGTCATGTATTCATGGCTGTGATATGGATTCATAAGGTCTATCTATGCGTCCTAAGGACCTGCTGGATCCACATATAACGTTTTAAAAATTCTCAATAAAAGTGATGAGCTCACTTGGCTATCCATTTGTGTATTGCAACTGTCACAGGAAAAACCATTCTACTTTAGTAATCTACGACCAGCATGAATCTTGTCAGTTTTTCGTGGATAATTGAGCAGATTATACATCCATTCATACATACACACATACATACTTACATACATATATACATACATACATAATTGGTCATAAATCATTTCACACTATTTATGTTGTGTGTGTTAATTCTATACATGACTGGCCGGGACCAACAGTTTAAAGTTTCGATGTCAATTTTTGTTTGCTTTCAGAGGCTGCTGAGAGGAATCCGCCCTTTGTACCATAATTTAAATCTTGGCAGAAATGATGGATACGAGACTGTCTATACATACACAACTGGTCATAACAAAACTTCGGTGAGGGTTACGAACTAGTTTCTTACACCATTTATGTTGTGTGTGTTAATTTTTTTATCTATGAGTGGCGGGAATCTACAGCTTAAAGTCGACTCCGAACGACAGTTTTTTTTCATGTCAATTTTTTTATTTGCTCTCAGAGTTTTTACCAAAATTCTGTTGAAAGGAAGCCGGTATTCGCACTATAATCTAAATCGCTATAGGACAAGACTGACTACTGCCTATATGTCGATACTTATTTTACCATTAACGTTTTTTATACAGTCAATGGAACCTTCTGTATATCTTGTGCCCACATTTCGCAGCCGTAATGAAAGCATTGAACTTGTAATGTTCATTAGCTTGAGTTTAAGACATTAGCTGTAATACCAGTTATAGGTGTAATTATACAACTTATTTTAAGTAAAACTGGCAGTTGGCCTTTATACACGAAGCCATCTGCATCAGGATGATTTTCCTTTTCATATCTTTCATCTCTTAATTTTCATTCATTTGGCTGACAGTTGAGTTATAAAATTAATTGCAAACTCAAGAAGATGAAATCAGCAACCCAAAAGAAAATTAAAAATATTTTCTTTAATTAATAATAATAAAAAAAAACCAAAAAAAAAAAACACAAACAAACCACTGGAAACTAGAAAATCTACTCAAAAATAATTTGATATTGTGAGCTGCTGATAAAATATTACAAAAAAAAAAAAACAGGATTCAAGAATATTTGTTTGATACGTAGACTTTAAACAGCAATCGTTCTGTTAATATTTTTTTATAAAATTCTTTGACTAGCTCGTATTTTTCAAATTCATTGAAAAGTTTCTTTAGAAGTTCTTGTCTTTTTTTGTTTGTTTGTTTCTTTCTTTATTTTATTTTCAATTTCTTTTCAACAAGTTTTTACATTTATAAACAAGTTAATACACACTAGATACTTATCATCTTCAGAATACTTACATTATAAGGCATTCCGATTATTTGTTTATATATGAGGGTGGTTGTAAAATTACAGCATTTACCAAAATAATCCATGAAAAAATATTTCTTGACATGTTGAACAGGTTATTACTGTTCATTAACATGATTTCTTTAAACTTGTGGCAATTTTGTTAATTTCCAAACGCACCTCGTATGTGAGTGTTTGATATTTTTAAAGAAAATTATAGAAAAAGAAGAAAAAAATATTGTATAAGCAAATGTCATTGCATTTTCCTTTTATTGTTTTTTTTTACTCTCTCGCTCTCTTATGTGTAATATACTTCATATCCTTAAGTAAATATGAAAAGGAAAAAAAAAAACAAGGACCTGACTGTTGAACTTTTCAACAAAAGTTCAAGAAAATGAATGCCAGGTAAAGTAAGTTTTTCTTCATTTCGTTCCTTTTTTTTCTTTTTTTTTTTGCTATCAAGTTTGTCTTGAACTGCATATGAATCTTTGTATGACCATCAGTCAGCCAACCAACCAAACAGCCAACCAAACAGTACGTACATATGTATGCCTAGGTCGTCTTGTTTTTTTTTTTTGCTTTTCTATTCGTTTTCTTATCCGAATATAAAAACTAAACAATTTAACAACTTAATTCAATAAACTTACCGGTGCTGGCATGGCATAGGGAAGCATAAATAGACGAAGTAAAAGAAAAAGGAAAAGAACGACGACAACAACGACTATGACTATGACTTGTATGATGATGAAATGTTAAGAACAAGTTAGTTGTATTACAACAACAACAACAATAAAATTTTTCCAAAAAAGGCAAAAGCAACAAGCACAAGAAAGAATGCGAAGAAAAAAAGAAAAAAAAAAGAAAAAAAGTTTTAGCAGAAGGAATTGAAACAACTTCTTTAAAATTGAGTTTCTTTCTCCGTTGTTGTTAGTTGTTGTTGTCGCTGTTGTCAGGAGTTTTTCAACAGTTCAACGACAACAGCAACTATATCGAGTATAATAGCAACAGTAGTAGCAACAACAACAAAAAATTTAAAATATATGAATAAAGTTATGCAGATATATGCATGAGGATCAAATGGATTTTTAAGGATATCTGGTAGTTACAACCTTAAGGGCTAACCTCAGATAGTTTTGAAAATAAAATGAAGATGATATTTCCACAATTCTGAATTTATTCACATTGTAGGCAACATTTTCTTCTAGAATTGGTCTAAATGAACTGCTAACATTCATATTATAAGTGCTGGTGGTGCAACATTGTTGCAATAAAAAATTAATAAAAATGTTGGCAAACGCTAATAATTTTTCATTTTCCTGGCAACATACAGGCTACATATCACTAAAGCTGCTTATTATGCGTACCTAACGGATAAGCTTTGTTCTGAAGTGAATTTTTGAATCAAGTATTCCTCATTTGTATCTAGAAACCGCCGTAGTCTAGCAAATAGTGTGTTGGATTATTAGGTAAGATAGTGTGTTGGCTTATATACATGAGAACACGGATTATACCTTAGCTTTGATATCTCGCACATAACGAAATGTGAAACATATTGCTTCAACAACTTCCTCTTAGCAGACTTCTGGCAAAAACTTTGGGAATAAAATAAAATTGTCATGAAAAAAAATTGTCTGTCTTTGAACTGTGGGTCCGCCATTCATGTATAAAAATTAACACACACAAACATGGGTAGTGTGGGAACCTAGGTCGTAATCCTGACTAAAGTGTTGTAATGACAAGTTATGCAAGTAAGTCAGATCTGGTCATGCGATAGACCAACCATTTTGTATACGTTTAATCGGTTGGAAAATTGAATCCTAAAGTGAATGTCATAGGCTCGTAAGCAAGGAAAGTTCTGTTAATAATTACACTAGGAACTTAAATGTTAGATGAATTGGTACCTTGACACTGGCCTGTATGTTGGCCGATATGGGGAATATAAATATTAAGGAGTGTGAAATGTTGTCCGATTATATGATAACACATGATATCATCTTGTAATAAACTATTCGATGTGAATCTGTCTTTATCATTTAAAGAATGCTTATTTTATTACATTCGTATTATTATACTTATGAAATGCATATAGGCCCCCCCGTTAACTATAAAGTTGTGCTTCTAAGCTACTCACATGAAATTTTACTTCTCAAGTAACACAAAAAGATGAAAAAGAAAAAACTTGAAAAATATTTCCAATGGAAACTCTCTTAAAAACTCTCATACATAAAATATATGAAACAAAAGGAGAGAAGTTTTTTTTGGGTTAAAAACTTTCGAAAAAAGTTTATATTTGTATATTAACTGAATTTGAAAACAATTATAGTTAATTGGAAAAAATAAAACAATAAAAATAAAAATAAAAACAAAGAAGAAAACAAAAAAAAATATTAAAACGCATGAGTACTTCTTGTTTTTTTGATTCTCTAAAGGGGGACACAATTTATAAAAGAAAAATAAAAACTTATTTTGCTTTTCTTCTTCCTCTCTTCTATGTTTTTTGTTGATTTAAATTAATCACACAGAGACATGCTAAAAACCATTTCTACTTTTTGCCTTCTTAAAACAAAAAAAAAAAAAAAAAAAAGAAATTGTCCACAACTATTTAAACACATGCAAAACAAACATCAGTTATCCGCACAAGCAAATGAAATGAAAATGAAATAGACGATGTTGGTGTGACTGACTCAAAAGGAATTTCTTGTATTTTTTTTTTGGCCATCATGATTAACAATTAAACCGTATATAACACCTTTAATAAGGTATTGTGGGTGCTGCTATTTATCATAATGTTTTTAAGACTAAAACGACAAAAAAAAAAAACAAACGAAATTATTTGGCAAATTTAATGATGTGTTGAAAGGCGATATTTGACTTAAACAATAAACAAAAAAAAAAAATTTTAATTAAAGTCAACAATTGAAAGCCTAAATATTATGACACTCATTTAATTAATATGAGTATGTCTTTTGAACTGAAAGAAAAAAAAACTCCACCACTTAAGGGTGGTGAATAATACCTCAATTCCTGATAAAAAATTTCTAGGAATTTTCGAATACAACCCCCGAAATTATTTTAAGTCTTATGCTAACCTAAAGGTAGGCAATTTAAATACAAAGTATTTATTTTCCTTTCTGTGTCCATTGTGATAAGTTTCCTCATACTCACAGTATTTATTGCCATTTTTCCAGCAAGAACCTCATGACTTTCAAAGTGTCCTTGTTTCAATTTCAATAAGGCCATCTCATCACTAAACAAGTTTGCTTTGAAATGAAATTAAAACTTTTTAATTGACATATTGACTGCTTATAAGAGAAGATAATGTGTTAATGGGTTTAAAAGTGTAAATGATTTAATTTTGTTGTATTATGTGCAGTACAAATGCCAATAAATTACAGAAGATGGAGTTTAAAGACAATTTTCCTTAACACACAGTACTCTTCATCTAACTAACGTTACATCAAACCTTAGTTCCTGGCCAGGAATGCTTTGGATTCCACAGACCAATTTTTGGAATGTAGTTCTTATTTTCGTTTGCGGTCAGGAATGCCTTGGATTTTAGAGTCAAATTTCGAATCTTTCAAAAGAAGTTTTTATATGGGTTCCAGAACACATACACATACATACATAATTGGTCATTACAATCCTTCAGTCAGGATTACGACCTAGTTTCTCTTTCACCACTTATGTTGTAAGTATTAATTGTATACATGAGTGGCGGAACCTACAGTTTAATGTCGATTCCGAACAACAGATTTTTGAGAAACTTTTCATGGCAGTTTTCAATTTACTCTTAGAGTTTTTGCAAGAAATTTGCTGAAAGGAAGTTGCTAAAGAAATGTTTTCANGAAGTTGCTAAAGAAATGTTTCCATATTTTCGTTTTGAAAGCCTACCTACCTACTAGATTATGACAACTTTTACAATTCCTCCAGCAAGAGCGCTAATTTCGGCTGTACATACATTGCAATAAAGCACATTTGTAGCCTTTCTAGTCCCTATGTTCTATGTTATGTGTGTTAATTTTATACATTAGTGGCGGGACCTACAGTTTAAAGTCGACTCCGAACGACAGATTCTTTGAGAAGTTGCCAAAGAAATATTTTTGGATATTTTCGTTTGGATATCTGACCTGGAGTATGAGTCGTCGCCTCATGCCTAATAAGCCAACGCGCTATCTACTAGACTATGGCGACTTCACTCTTCTCCAGAAATGCTTCTTATATGGGTTCTTATATGGGTTCCAGAACATCCTCGAAAACTGTGTTGCTTATGAATTAGCAAAGCCTACAATATGTTATAGAACATGCGTGTACCGATTACTTACTTTGAACAGAATTATATCCTGTGGTAGTTCACATCAACTTCGAATGACATATTTATGAAGCTTTTCAAGGCAATTTTATTTACTCTGAGAGTGTTTCCCAGAATCCCCAAATTCTTGTATAGTATATAGTGTGAGGGCTAACCTCATAGAATACGACAAATGTGGGTGTTTTGATTGCCTCTATTAAACTGGTTATACTTTTGTGATCGTAAAAATCGAGGTCGAACTCAGGGAATTAGCGAAGGACAAAAGTCGACGCTTTATGGAGGGAGACGTTATGATCTAGTGGGAGATTAAAAACTTTTTGACGGTGAATACCCCACAGATAATAAACTAAATGCTGAAAATTACATCAATTTTGGAATTTTATACCAATTTTGGGCCTTCACCACACCTCCTAGGTTTGCAATTTGATTTATGAAATCTTTTAACAAAAATTTGTGCAACAGTTTATGAAGTATTCTAAGTCTTTCTATTTTAGTTTACCTTACCCGTTTACAAGTAGTAATACGACCATAAAAATTATGCTGAAAAGAACAACAACAACAACAACAACAACAACAATAGCCGCTAACAGCAAATTTTATATAAATCTTGGCTAACACATTAATAAACTTGTGGTTGTAGTTAACTCTGCTGTTACGCTTATGGAGTGAACACGCGCCACAACACACCTTCGACTCTACTTTGTTCCTGTGAACAATGTTGAACGGACAACAACAGCATTTATGGTTTTCATATTATTTGCAACACCCATTAACATGTGTTGCACTGATTGCACCTACAGAGATAGTAGTAGTGGTAGTGGTGCTGATGTTGGTGTTATTGGGTGTTGTTGCAAATTTAAAGGGGGACGATTTTAAATCACACGTTAATTTAATGGGCATATGGTCTTTAATGTATCGTAACGTATAGTTTCAAGGGTTCGGTTTAAGGGTTATTGTCATTTTAGTTATTATGGTAAATAATATTGTTGTTGTTGTTTGTTGTTTGTTGTTGTTATTGATGTTATTGTAATTTGTTTTAACCATAAATAAAGTTATTAAAATGTATGCTTATATTCATATTCGTACATACGTACATATATTGTGGGTTGTGTTAAATGGTTTTAAATGGCCTTTTTCCTGTAAGCCATACTTCATGTAGAGGTTAACTATACAACCAAGTGTTTATATGGCAGATTTTGTGTATGTGTAAGTATAAGCTAGTGTATGGTTATGTATTGTACATACAAATATGGCTGATAAACCACAAATTATTGCTTAACAAGTAAGTTCTTAATGTTACACTGTGGAATATTAAAAAAATAACACCACATACATACATACATTGTTAAGTTATTGGTTTAGTAGCAGCAGCAGTTGTTGTTGTTTTTGTTATTGTTATAGTATTGAGGTCTTACATCAATGACAACAAATGCCACAAAAATATGTTACATTCTACACTTGTATTTACACATACATGGACTACAATAAAGCCACTTATTGGAAGCGATATGTGTTGTATTAAAGAGCGAGAATAATTTAATATTTTCGGCCAATTTTTAAGACATCTTGGTCAATAGTTTTCCTACAATACATTTCCTATCTCACCCTCCTTTCCTTTGTAGCTGACTGTAAAAGTGTAAACATTGTTAGGGAGCCAGTTGCGAGAGAGAGAGGAGGAAGGTTTCATTAAAAACCCCCCCTATAATTTATATCAATCATAGCGTAACTTTGTTAATAAGTACTCACTCATATCATAACGTTTTTTGTTTTGTTAGAATTTCATTTTACAACAACACTGTTGTTGTTGTTATTTGTATATATTTTCCCTATATTTTCTACAACAACATGTTTTCTCCACAATTTTCATTTTCATTTTTGCTTTTGCTTTCTTTTTTGTGCTGTGAACATGACATGCATGCAAACAAAATACTTTGGCCAACAATTAATTCGTTTAGAAAAGCTACTCAAAGAGAGTAACACACACACACACGCGCATACACAAACTTATTAAAAACTACTACACATACTATGTAAACATTTCAAAGCAAAAACTGTATTCAGTTTTTTTTTTTGTAAACTTTTAGGCGTACCGTAGAAAACGCCTATGGATACGTTTATACACTCATACACATACAATATTCCTGCATATTAACATATGAGTGTAGCAAAAAAAAAAATAAAATAAAAGTTGAAAAATGATTATGTTTGTTTTGTTGTTGTTGTTTGTGTTGTTGTTGTATAAAGTAAAGGCGTTTTTTGTTTATGATTGAGGCGTATGCGTGTACAAAAACCGTAATTAAGCAAAATGTCACTTGATTAAACTGGAAGAAAATTATGGATCCCCGACATAAAACGACTGGGGTGGGGGGAGGGTGAATTGAAATAGTTTTCTTAAAGTTTCATGAAAGCGAACAAATAAAAAACAAAAAACGTAAGAAAATATTATCTTATCAGCCTAATAGTTAAAGAAATGGAAATTTTGTGTAAAAGACTTACAGAAGCTGAGTAACAGCCATTCTTAGATTACAAAGTAGAAATATTTTCTTAAAAAATTTATTAAAAAAGAAAAATTATGAAAAATTATTTCAATACATTGGGCAGAGTTTTCTTCGATGCTTAAGAAACGTGTGCAAGTAAGGGAAATAAGTTATGAGGGACAGTGAAGAGAGAACAGTGTCTGCATATCTATTACTATAAAGCCAGTAAAGTGTCTCTGGTAACTCCTTTCGTTTATAATCCAAATCAAATACGACTCTCGTTTGCATACATTTTTCTCCAACTTCTTCAACTTCTTTGTAGAGAGCCGCTGAAACGTTCTGTTTTTGTGGATTTATACAGCATGTTTCCATTCCATTTTTATTGGTTTCAATTCATCTTCATTTCAATTGATATTTACTGGTTCTTTCTGTATAACTCGGAGTTCTTTCAATTTATTCTGATTACGCGTTCTGCTTGTGAACAACTTTCCCAAAGAAGTTAAGATGAAGAAGTTAAGGATGAAGCTGTCGTAACTAATACTTGTCGAGTCATGTAGCTGCCTAGTGAATCCTGTATTAGATTTGCCTTCCACTATCACATGCAATAGGTTTCATGCAATAGGACCTATAGCATCGTAATGTATCGTAATGTTTCTTTTGACGTTCACTGTTGTCAAACAAAGTGAAGCTAGGATGTTACTATTTCAAGATGTTAGGTTGCTGCCTGATGCAAAGGTTATTGCGTTACTAGAGATATTACATTGTGAAGCCAGCGAACGATATTCGAACACCCGATATAATTTCAAGTCTTCATCTAAATTAATAACTTTCAAGGCTGTTCCCCTTTGGAAAACAAAATTGTTTTCAAATTTAAGAAAATTTTGCAAAAATTGCGAAAATAATATTCCCAATGATAATTACTTAAAAATGGAGTACAAAAGAGAAAATAAAAATAAAAAAAGAAGGATCCCTATGAAAGCGCTTGAATACAGAGCAATTAACGCAATTTAAAACACATTCTAAAATATAAAGAAATAATTAAAATGAACATGCATCCTGGCTAAATTACGAAAAAAAGAAACACAAATAAATGGGATACTCCCAGTACAAGAGCAGGTTCAAATGGCAAGAAACTAACTTACGCACACTACCCCGAACCAAAAAAAATATTTTTTTTCAACTCTTGTGACACTTACAAAAAAAAATTAAGTTATTTAGTTAAAGAGAGAGATAGAGAGAGAAAGAGAGAAGAGAGAGAGAGAGGAGAGAAAGAGAGAGAGAGAGAGAGGAGAGAGAGAGAGAGAGAGAGAGAGTTAAACAAAATATGTTAAAAGGCGACAACAAGGACAATTTTCACATTGTATATTTAAACAATTGGACAGGAAGGCCAGGAAAAGACACATCACAACAACAGCAAAATCCAACAATACAATGGAAAAAGTATGAAAAAAAAAGAAAATATTATAGACCACGCACTAAAAAGTAAAAAAGAATTCTTGTGCTTGTTGGTGAATTTATTTTTCACAGAGAGACAGAGAGTAGTGGAACAAAAAAAAAAAAAATGAAGTTAACGAAAGCGCACGACTTTAATTATGGCCACCAGACACGAACAGTGACGTGAATGTTAAAATATTTTCTCTTCTATTTTTTTCTACTTTTTCATAAACATGTTTATATTTAAACAAAAAAAAAAAAAAATTGAATTCCTTTAAACAAATACCCTACAATAGGCATATTTTATACATCATATTCCTAAAAGCCTTTATAAGGCTATACAGTGCCTGTAAATCCTGTGCCTTCTTTTCTTTATCATGCAACTATTTTGTGATTCTTTATTTCACTTGTTTTATCAGACTTGCAAATGAAATTCCTTTTCAGTTTTTCTTTGCCAAAGAAACCAAATATTTGATTGTTTCAACTCCCAAAGATGAATGGCCATTGTTAGCTGGTATATTATTTAAGCCTTGGCTATTTGCTTTAACTTCAGGCCACTCTCAAACACACACACACACAGCGGAAAATAGCAAAGAAATCCTAACGAATGTCTAACGTGCATTGACCCAAACGATATAAAAAATTTCAACTGCAGTTTGTTAAGTTCTAAACATGAAAGCAATGCCAGTACAATTGGTTAACAGAAGTTGACTGAAATGACCAGTGGGTTTTGAGCATTGTTATCCAGGCAGGCTATTTAAGAATTCATGTCCTTTTCATAAACTAATGAAAAACATACACAGAACAATTATACAAAAGGGATAAAATGGGACAGATTGATCGTTTGGATGGCTGGCTTTTGTGTTCAATTACAAATAAAATGTAATTAAACTAAAGCAAAATAAAAAAAGGGAATTAGAGATGACATAAAGGACAAACAGAATAATAATAAAATGATTCAAAGAGAAGAATATTTTATTTTTTCATTTTATTATTACAGCATAAAATATGTGCTTTTTTTTTAGAGAGAAAGAGAGACAGTTTGCTTCTAAAAAATTGCTTTGAAGTCCTTATAGTTAGCTCAGGACATTCAGATCTGTTTATATTCAGGTTTTTCTGGCCAAGCAATTGATTGTTTTACTGTGGCAGATTCTAAAGTGAGTGGCTAAATCATTAGTTAAAAACAAAACCTTTTTTTTGGGCGAGTACTGGGAGTAGTACATTTATTTATCATTCCCTATCCCTTTTCAAAATGCTAACCCTGTGTGAATTTCCCTCTCTGGAGTTTCTGGTATCTTCTGGTAAAATTATTTGAAAATTTGTTGCTTGTCCTTGGCGTCGAATACTTAGGTTTTTAAGCAAGTATTTTCAATAATAATACTTGTAGCCTTTGGGTAGCTTTTGATCATTTTAATCCATCGCGGATAATAGATTTATAAAAGGTTTCTTCAAAAGTTCTGATTGTTCTTTCAAAATGGAGTGCGTATACAACAGCTCGCTTATTAATTGGTGTTTCCAAGTGTTTGCAGGCACCTTCCAGCTTTATACCATAAGGCTTTCACTTAATAGTCTTGCTGGTGAAATCATTTTCTGCCTTCCTTAGTCGCTGTCGACCTCTACTCACACTTATTAATAACCACTTCAGCTAGTTGGGCCTCT
>QOCX01006266.1:0-11579 GCA_005959815.1 Sarcophaga bullata
CTCACACAGTCGAAAATAAATGCTTAAAAGCATTATGAATCTGTTGCCCCCATCAAACCTACGAAGGAAATACAATTTTCGCATATCTGGAAAACTACCAGATATGATTTGTTCTAAATTTGGGTTTGCAACTTCTTTAAAATAACGTGAAATCGATCTCTAATACCTCCTTAATCAAGATACCAAAGCTTTATGTGATTAACTGGCTATAATTAAGAGCAGGGATCCTATAATTCATTATTGACCACAATTTAACTTTTTAACACGACATATGATCTCATTGTTTACACTGGAAATTTTGTGAGGAGCTTGCCTATGTAGTAAAAACTGATAGGAAGCTAACGAAAACAATAACAAAACACAACAGAAATATTCTAGAAGTTGCCAGACCAAAGACAAACAGTTCCAACATAAAAACCATCCTTATTGAATTCAATTCTTTATTGACCGTAATTTAACGTCTTAACACAACATATGATCTCATTGTTTTCACTGGAAATTTTGTGAGGAGCTTGGCTATGTAGTAAACACTGATAGGAACATAACGAAAACAATAACAAAACACAATAGAAATATTCTAGAAGTTGCCAAACCAAAGATAACCACTTCAAATATAAGCACAATACTTATTGAGCTTAATTTTGGTAGACATTAGATTACCATCTCTAAAGGTAGGTTTAGGTTTAGGTTAGACGACGTGTACTTGCCAATTGAGACAAATACAGTACCCGGAGGTCCAGTTGTGACTCATTGTACAACGTCCTATAGGGAGAGAATAATGGGGGAGATCGGGAACAAGGAGAGGAGGTAGGAAAGGGTATCCTCTAAAGGTTACGACCCACATAATTATATCACCATCAACATCAGTTCCACCTTCTTTCTTTGAATCAGCAGTAGCGCCCATGGGATAGATGGACTCACTGTTGTACTGGCTTGATACTGGCCATGTTCCTCATATAAAAATGTAACATTAGCTAAATAACCGACTTTAACAGCAGCTGGGGAAATTGCACCATTATTAGCTGGTTGCCATTGATAAAGTAAACCATATTATATAGCACAATGGAAACAAATCAACAATCAAATTCTAAAGGTTGCCAGATCGACAAGATAAAATGGCCGGGAAGTAATAGTAAAAGGTTGTGCAATTATAGTACCAGTATCATACAGACTATACACTATTTAAGATATCGGCCTTGAATATTCCTCTTTCATCGTGTTCCCTAACCGTTTAGAGCGCATAGTATCAACAACGAACATCATAAAAGGATTTGGCAGCTCTATGTCATAAAAAATTATGAACCTCAATAGGTAAAGCTTCTTACCTCAATACCCAATACAACAACCCAAAACATTTTGACAAAGTGCATCATTTCTAATCAATGATAAATGGCAACCCTACTAGCCTAGAAAAGCCTTCTAAGCTAGAAAAACATGATTAATGCAACAAAAAACCTTAAGAACCTGAACCGTTTGCTCATTAAAATTAAAATTAAAAAAGAAAGTAGGCCAGCAATCACTTAGTAAACAACGAAATTTTCATTGAGTTTCGATAATTTTTTATTTGCATTGTAGAAATTGTATGTTGCTACCCTGTATGTACAGGATTTTCTTGCTGCTTCAATTAAATTCTCACATTTCGAATGAAAACTAAAGAGTTTTCATCTCTTTAAGTAACTTGAACTATGTTCACTTCACAAAGTTTTTTTTAAGGACAAAATTGTTCACAGAGGTAAAGGAAGACTGCATGTGGTGTTCTAATGCACCAGAAAGTTTCTCAAACAAAATAAGAAACAAAATAAAATCGATAACGAAAGTAAATTTGCAGTGGCACTTGCAAAATTTTGTCAAAATTAAACACAATTTCGGAAGTAATCGTATGACATCATTAGGAAACTAAGAAAAATTGTTCTGCTTCAGTAGGAAAATGCTTAAGGGTTTCTTATGTAATAACCTTAAAATGTTAATTAAGACCTAAATAACGGTATAATATTTGTCAAAAAAAAAATTAATTTAATTGTAGAATACCTAACCTAGATTTCATGCCTATCCCAATATCAATAAAAAAAAATCCCCATTTGTACGTCATACACACGAAAAAACGCTCTCTCTTCTTAATTAAATTATTATTTCTTCTTATTATTTGCCTTTGCTCATGCTATGAATACATGAATTCATAATGAATTTACATTTTACACAAACAAATAGCACAGCCATCACCATTCATCAACCATTCATTTATTCACTCTCGTTTAATTATGGATCATCTTTCTTCTCAAAGGATTGCATATCATCGTTTGCTTTTTTATTATTTGCTTTCATCTTTAAATTCATAATAAATGGAACGAAATTAGAAAAAAAAAATTAAAAGAAAAAGAAGGAGAAAAAAACAATTCTGTTTTTATTTAAATATGACTTTTGAATTCTCTTGCTTTCTATTCTATTCTCACATGATGGTTGTCTTTATTAAACGGTCGGTTATATTGTATGCCTGGCTGTCCATGTGTGTTGTGCGTGTACATCGTGGTTGGCCTGACCATGAGGCGATGAGCGGACAAGGACAAAGCCAAAATGCCAAAAAAGAAGGCAAAAAACTTAACCAAAGCCATATGATTATTCTTAAATACACAGCAAAAGGCAAAAGGAATCAAAGGAAAAACGGAAAAATAAAATATGGAAAGCCAAGAAAAGCTAGGGTCGATCAAAACTAACACTATAGTACCCTACACTATACTGGAAGTAAAAAAAGGTTTTAACTTTATGGCATATTGTAACTTTATCATGCTTGGTTCTGCTACATCATATCTGCTTATCTTGAAAAACTTGATTGATAACACTGCACCAGACTTGGATAAAAGCTTCAACACTAGCTGGGCTCACATTTAATTCTTGAAAGTCTTAGAAAATAGCTGACTTTCTATACACTTTTTTGCATCTGACGTCTATATGGTCTACGCTAACGTAAGGTTTTCAGAAAGAAGTCTCTTTATTTCGTTTGGGCACATTCCTTTGAACTAGCGATGAAACAACAACACACTAGGCTTATTGCAACAAAGGTCCAATTTCTTATGACTCTGGCGCATAAATCAGGCAGAATTTAACCGAGAACATGAGTTATATGGGCTTTGGGGACGGCTGTGGCTTATTCACATGTATCTGAGACGTAGGAAAACATACTTATTTGAGTTACTTGATTGGTCAAAACAACCCTTTAGCTAGGATCGCAACCTCGCTTCTCACAACACTTATGTTGTGTACGTTAATTTCTATACATGGGTCGGGGGACCTACTGTTTAAAGTCGACACCGAACGACATAATTTTTGAGAAACTCAAAAATGCTCTCAGAGTTTTTTTTTGCCAGTAAACAGCTGAGAGGAAGTCTCCGCCGTAATATGTTTTCATATTTCGTTTAGGACTTTTGAGCTGGAGTTTGCTCGACGGGCACGCATCTAATAAGTCAACACACTACCTACTAGACTTCAGGGACTTAGGAAACTCCCACAGAAAAGTTTAACGGGTAAATCGCACTATCTCACTTCCAAGTAAGATCATGCTCTCAAATCGCTTGTGCCGAATATCCAATATGGCATGAGTTGTGAGGAATGTAAGGCTGTGCTCTGTTGGAAACACATTGTCGATTGGTGTTCTAGATAATCCTGTCAGGTAAAAATGGAAATCATCGATCTAAGAGCCTCATTCGTGACAAAAGATGCTTGGTCAACATCAATCTCAACGAAATATGGGACCGATGACGTCACCAGATCAAAATCTTCACCAAACAGTGACTTTTCGGGATGCATTGAATTACTTTAATCTCATGTGGACTGGCTTCGGCGTCAAATTTAATACATCTTGGTTGTCCACCTATCCCAACATTCAGGATGGCCTCATTTGCTGAAGATAATTTTCGATGAAAATTATGGTTCAATGATCTACTGCTTCAAAGACCATTCAGCGAGCACTTGCCATTGTTAATGGTCGCTGATCTTCAATTAATGATGATTTGTAACAAAAACCGTCCTGAACACATGCACAATACCTATGACAGATGAGGGTTCTAAGCTTATGCAGGAAGCCGTCTTTTAGATGTGTGCACTCATGAGTCAGTATCCTGTTATACAACATCTAAGAGTAAGCAATGTGACATCAATGAAGCAAAAACACGGAACTTAACAAAACTCAAATCGAACATGCTTAGTCTTTTAGTTACTTTAGCTGTCAATTTTAATTAATAGACTTAACAACTGCGGAAAGTTGCGATGCAAGTCATATACTCAAACTGATGTGATCTTAAGACGTGGTCTTAGTAGGATACTAAATATTCTTATCCAAAAAACGATTAAGACTTGTATGAAAGGCCTTGAGTCTTTGTGCCAATTCAACCTAAACCCAACTTTATATTATGCCACTTGGGTGCAGTTGACAAAACATATTGTCGTATATTCAATATTACCTGCACGAAAAGTACTTTTTTGTGTATGAAAGTCTTTTTAAAGAAACAATTTCTCTAGTTGAGCAGGGAAAGAAAAGGTGGTCCAAGGTTAAACACAAAAGCCAACTATCTCAGTACACAGTTACCTTAAGAACTTCTATTGTGAGCAGGTAGGGGTTAACACTAAAAAAAAACACGAACACGGAAAGAAAGCAGTGAAAAAGCAGAAAGAAAGATTTTAGCGAACAGTTCACACACGTGTACAATGGAGAACAATGAAAGGACCATCTATTCACCTGACAGATGCTGTGCATACAAACAGCAGTTGTAGCCGACGAAGACAACACAACACCGCATACACTGCACCATGACAAACACACTGCAAAGCAAAGTAGTGAGTGGACAGACGAATGCAAGGAATCCTCATTTAAAACAATGAAATACAATAACCAAAATACACAAACACCACCCACGCACACATTACATCCAAAACATGCAAACGTAAGATTCCGGATATCTGATCCACACACAAACACAAGAAAAAAAAAATTTGAAAGAAAAAATTGTTTTCAACAAATAAATGGCGACGGGACACTATGGCGATATAAAACCAGATGTGTGAAATATCATGTTATTGGTGTTGCTTGTCTTCTATGATTTGACTATGCCACGTATAACAATACACACACGTGCAACACTACATACATAGGCCGTACTCCTTACCATGCCATTAAACAACTACAAAGTATGTTTCTTGGCATTTGTTTTATTGGCGCTCCTGCTGCTGTTCGTTGTTACACTTTGTCTGTCGTTTCTCGATTTGTCGCACACTGTTAAAATTGTTGTATTTGACCGTGGTCCTCTCCACCCGTGCCCCCCCCTGTTCATGTGGTGTGTCAATAGATTTGTTGGCCACTCTGTAATATGGTGTTTGGCATGTGTGTTGGTTTTATTTTGCTGGTCAGTTTCTGTTGCTCCTGTAGCCAGAGAGTAGTGTTGTGAGATTTGGTTTTCATGTTCATTCTGTGCGTGTTGTCGTGGGTGGTGTTGGTTATTCGTTTGTTTGACATTAAGAAACAACACAGCTTCATTTGAATTTCGCGTTTAATCGTTGTACAGTAGTGGTGGCGTTAGTGGTGGCACTGTTGATGTTTATATAATTCTCGCTATGGTGTAAGTGATATTTTAAGAGAAATTAAAAAACAAAAAAACAAATAAAACAGCGAATAAGAAAACAATAAAAGATAATAACGAAGACAAAAATTAAAATGAAATATGCTGTGATATAAATTAAAAGTCATTAACAACGAACAGTATGTTTGAATTAAATCTTTATTGTTAAAGAATGTCTAGGGGTGCCCAATATGTCAGAGTATGGATGTAAATTGATTATTTTAGTTAGAAGCTCAAATTGTTTATCTTATTAGGGTGGCACTACAACAGTTGAGTGTTAATATGGTGAGTGGAAACGTAGGCCTATATATCCAATAAGTACTGGGCAGCTCCAATAATCGATAGGATAGTGTGTCAGTCTAGCAGTGTGAGAGTAGGGATCGATTCCTAACTGAGAAACTATAGTCTTTGTGAGGTATTTATGGCCATAATAATTCAAAGACTACTATAATTGTATTTGAAATTTAAAATTGAAAAATAAGGTGCGTTAGTAACCCGTTGCAGGAAGCTTATATGTTAAGAAGACTGCGGATCCTTGTTGGGACTATGTTAAAGCAATTTAATTCTTGCATCCGGAATCTGGGGAAAGCTAAACAAATTTTGATCACAATTTTTGAATTACGAGTCCCGGAGCATATAAACCATTCAAGAATTCATCTGGCATCTTATATCCCAAAGAGGATAACATCAAGAACTGTTGTAGAAGATTGGACTGCATCCCCTATTGACAGCGAATAGCTTTTGAAAACTTGATTAATGCTACTGAAGCAAGGAATAATAACGGAAGAGCTGCTAAATAGAATGAAAAAGAAAAGCAGTAAATGAATGCAATATAAAATCAATGGTTATTTATAGTTGCTCAACTTAAATTCCGACAAAACTAACCATCAAGAAAATGCCTTTTTTCGCATATCCAATCGGATTTGTCGAATTTCTTGGTGATTCTTGATAATTTCTTGCCATATTTTCTGACATTCATTGATGATGAATCAAATGAAATTTCATAGCTAAGACACAGAAAAGCACAAAAATAGTGAAAGCTTTTCTAAGTATTTGCATATTCTGGAATTTGACGTAGGCTAGTAGATAGTGTCTTATTAAACGTGAGGCCATGGTTCGAATAAAACCAAGTATGGAAAAAATATTTCTTTGGCGGCTTCCTGTCATTAGATTTCTGGCAAAAATTCTGAGGGCCATTATTACAATTTGCCGTTAAAGTGGGTTTAGTTAAAGTTAACTTTAGCTAAAGTAAACTTTAAAGTCAACGTTAGCTTTTTTTTAGTTATTACAACCTAATGATAAAATAATATTAACTTTTTCAAAAGTATGGCAGTGCCGTAGCAATTTTTCCCAATTAATTTTTTTAACGCTGTGGCAACAGCAGGCTTGTTTTTTTGAACTTTCCATACAGAAAATAATATAAAATATGGCAAGTTCAAACATAAACTTAACTTCAAAATTTAAAGGTAGGATGATCCTCCTTCTACCTTATTGGCCACTTATAATAATGAAAGACAGTTCATCTGCCCATTAAAATCTTCCCTTTAGTTAACGGCAAGTTGTAATAATGGCGCCGATGGTATATAGAACTGCCATGAAAAGTTTCTGAAAAATCTGTCGTTCGGAGAGAACTTTAAACTGTAAATTGCGCCACTTATGTATAAAATTAACACACACAACATATGTAAGCGGTTTGAGAAGTTAGGTTATAATCCTGACTGAAGGGTTGGAATGACCAATTATGCATGTATGTACGTATTTTATTCTGTACTCACTCAAGTTCACCGATTTTCTACGCTGTACGACTTTTTAAAACATTACTCTCCGAAATTTACCCAATTTACTCTTTAATAATCAATTTTTAGTGGTATTAAGTGAGTACAGGCAACGAAGTTGGTGTTTAATTTTCAAGGTTAGATTTAGCCGTGCAAGACGATTTAGAACGGTCTAGAGAGTTGCACAAACTTATGGGAAAAGCTTAATTCTATAGGAACTATAGTAATACTAACCTTTTATAGGAGTTTCTAAAGGGGCATAGTTCCATTTGAAGGAGCAGAGAGAACAGTGTTCTACTGAAATTGTTCTACTGGTTTGTAGGTTTAACCAGGTAAACGATTTGTTAAGGTACTTGTAAACTTGAGGCTCTAATTGCGTTCATAAACGGAATTGACTGACGAAGGAGATATCTTTAAAGGAAAAATTTATTAATGGGTGCCATAATGGCTAATCGCTGGGTTTTGCTTTCACTCCTTCTCTTCTCAGCTTCATTTTCCATTTCCCCTTTTGTGTTTCCTCATTTTTTTCTTATATGAAGGGTTACAATGGACCGATATACCTCTGCGTCGAGGACTGGAACCATGAATGCAGAAAAGAGTCAGTTTCCCAACCTAACGCAACCAATTATTAGCCATAGGTTCAGAAAAATAAAAATCGAATTACATTCTAATGTAAGCTGCGGCATTCTTTGACGCCAGTTTAATTTTGAAAGTAGCTTTTCGTGAAAAGCCACTGAATACTTAAACGAATGTGTGGATAACGTAATCAATTAGGATTTCTTATTATAATTTGCATTATTACTTCAACGTTTAATTCCAATGTAAATTGCTGCAGCTTCTTTGAATGTATTGACATTACTGTAGTAAATTTGATTGATTCTAGTTTTGTAGGAATATACTGCATTGTAGGGTATCATAAAATCGGTTCAGATATGCAACTAAATTTTAAAATATATTTTTAGTAAAGTTTTCTTGCATTTATCGCATTACAGTTTGAAATTGTTGCCACAACTTTGTCTAGCTTCATAATTTATATTAAAAACCACGAATATTTTCGTCCCATTTCCATTTCCATTTCCATTTACTTTTGAACTTGCATTTAAAATATGCAGAAAAAAAAAGGAATACAGAATCAGAATTAATTTTTCATTCTGTTTCTTTTAGTCAATAATTATCATTTTAATGGCATTAAGAGAGTTTCTCTCAAACACTTAATTTTTAACAATAAAGATTATTAAGTTGATAAAACTCTCTCTCTCTCTCTCTCTCTCTCTCTCTTCTCCTGTTTATAGCAATTAATAAACTTTTGAATGTTGCGCCATCACATTTAAGAACTGAAAATGTTAATCCTGCCTTCCTGCCCTCATGCCTGCCTGCCTGTCTGGATGCCATACACCGCATACAGCGTAATTTATAGCTCGGCTAACTGTTAATGAATTCAATATTTCGTTAACAATGCACCGTATACGCCTTCCACAACTTTGCAGTATTTATAGGGTAATAAAAGTTAGACAATTTTGATTGTAAGTAGAGAGTTTGCAAAGATTTCTTGAATTTTAAACAAAACAATTAAAAAAATTATTATTTTATCATGGAAATTATTTGGTATTGTTTTAATTTTATTACGCAGTGTAGAATAGTGTGTATTACTATGGTTAATGATAATGAATTTGAGGCTTGTTCATGACAAGATTAACATAAAAATCAATCGCTTAAGATATGTTCCCTGATAACAAGTTAGTTCAGATGAAAAGTATGTAAGTAGCAGCATAGCTGGTGAGATAGGGTCTCATCTAACCTGAACTAACATAACGTGAGGATATGTTTGAACTGCAGGGGATATATAAAACGCTTCAACTTCTCCCCTGGTCGTTTAACACACATTAAACTTTCCCTTAAGCTGTTATGACTGTGGCTTTAATCAAGTCAAGAACAGGTTATTGGGTCAAGAACCGAATCTGCTAGATTTATTGAAGACCTTGACAGATTTCTTCGAACATACAAGTTGATTCGGTACCCGAGTCAGTACCCGCTTTTATAGGCCACAAAGATGTAGGTATTGGTTCTACTCATATAACCGCAATTGCCAAAGTGAGCTAGAGGAGAATGAGTGTGTAGACAGAAGAATTTTTTTTCGTTAGCCTTTCACGCACGAATAGGCTGGCTAAGTACTGAATTCTATCGCTAATACCTAGAGAAATTCATTGGTCAATTGGTTCCACACAAATAGGTTTACGAAGAGTCAAGGTTAGTTTAGAGTTGTAGATTTGAAACCAAAGCTTACTTAAGCATGCATAACGACGCGTTGTGACATGAAAGAGACAAACATTATCTTTAAATAGGTGGCTGAGGGAGTAAGACCTATTATTTCCTGATAACATTTTGCGTTGTATTATCGGTAGAACAGTATCTCAGTTCTAAGACTTACAGTGCTTTAGTTTATATAGATTGACTGTGTACTTCACTACCATGTACGATCCGTTTGATCCTTTCTTATCAATGCAGTAGAGTGGTAATAAAATATACTTCGTGGCATTGGACTTTTGTAGCGAATAGAGTCCAACTTTCATTGTTTTATCCTCGTGTCCAAAACATCAAGACTCTCTTAAATTTATAAATCAAGTCGCACAAACACCATGTTTTTGCATTTTAAATACGATCAATATGCAGACTAGCCAAGACGTACTTATGCGGAGGTTTGTGGCGCAACTAAGGTAATAGGTTGTAGAACAGAAGGCAGGGAGTGTAGTGTTTTTGAATATTAGTTTTGAATTTGCGTATGCTGTAGTGAGAAATGGCTTCTGCAGAAAGAACATTTCACATACGAGCAGTGTGGCTAGAGAATGAATTCCATCTGTAATCCATAATGGGATATATTGGCCAATCGATCACGTACGAATGTCGTTTAGGAGAGAAGGAACTGGCACGTAAAGATATGAGATTTTCAAAAGAAATATCCTAATTTTTCCTGAAGTTAGCGCTTAAAAACAGTGAAACACAAGCGATATTGTGAATGGCTGTAATGAATCGAGAGGTATTGACACAGCACTCAACGCAATTGCTCATTACAGCAACTTAGTTGGAATTACAACCTAGCTTCTCACAACACCCATATTGTGTGTGTTAATTTTTATCCATTAGTGGCGAGATATACGGTGTAGTCTGAGCTTGTTTGAATGACGTGCTAACGTCCAATAAGCCAGCATACTACTTACTAGACTAAAACGACTTCTATCGATGGCCTACTCTTCACAAACTTTTGTCACATACGGTACGTGGTCGATAGTCTTTAAAATAGACTTTAAGAAACCGGCCTTTAAACGAGAGTTGTATTGCATTCTTGTTCGGATATAGGGAGTGTAAATATGAAAGAGATCAACGGCACCAACGGCCTATCCTATATCCAGCAAGCGAACTTTGCATTGAATTTAGATGTCAAGGATAGCCAAAAACTCACAACTTTCCAAATTCTACACCCTCCATATGGGTCAACATACAGCGCAAACATGGTTAAGGAAGCTTACTATAGATATACATACATACATACATACATACATACATACATACATACATACATACATACATAAATATTGGTCATTGCAAACCTTGACTGAACTACGACCTAGCTTCTCACACCTCTTATGTTGTGTGTGTATACATGAATGGCTTAACTTACAGTTTAAAGACGATTTCGAACGACAGATTTTTGAGAAACTTTTCATGGCAATTTTATTTAATCTCAGAGTTTGTGCCAGAAATTTGCTGAGAGGATGTCGCCGAAGCAATATTTTTTCATATTTCGTTTTGATGCCTGACCTAGGGTTTGAACCGTGACTTTACGTCTAATATGCCAACACACTAACTACTAGACTTCAATAGTTTTTCAATTAATATAGGTATGTCCATGAGAATTATCTCCGAACAATTTGTCTTTTAGAGGGCCAGATAGTGTCCATCGACCTAAATCGTGCAATTTGAATCAAAATCGATCTCACTGAAGAGAGTTCCATTAATATTGTTAAAATGCTGGAAGATTCATGAAAGAAACGTTTTTAATTATAAAAAGAACACAATTTTTAATAACTCTTCACGAATAAAAATTTTTCCCCCTACCCAATATTTTTACGGATACTCCTTCATACACTTGGGTCATGGTGGGTTAGTGTCTGTAAATATTATATCAAAAAGGATAATTAAA
>QOCX01006267.1:0-11578 GCA_005959815.1 Sarcophaga bullata
AATGGATTAGGAATTGCATAAACATGACGAACTACAAACGCTGCATATCTTTAAGTGTATGTAAGTCTATAGCCGTTTTATTTCATTATGGGCCTTGATTCTATACAATATACTTGGTGTTAATGTTAGTTAATTAACTATTCGATTCCGCAGCAGTCACTTCGAACGAATCAACAGTGTTATCCGCAATCAAATTCGAATCAAAGCCATTAAAAAAACCTTACATAATAAAGGAAGTGACTAACTTTTTTGGAGTTTTAGTTTTAGTTAAGAACTTTGTAACATAAGCAAGGAAATAATAATTTTCTAGTGTTTTCTAAAAGAAAATAAAATTATTTATCAATGCCTGGGATAAACATAAAATAAAAAATTAGAAAAAAATTTCCATTCACCCCATAATTTAATTTTTCAATTATCTGCATTAACCATTATGATAATCAATTATTATAACAAATAAAAATTAAAATAAAGTAAAAATATAAACGATATTTTAAAATAATTTAATAGAAAATAATTATCAATGCGTTACAAAATGTTATTTTTCTTTACGCTATTTTAATGAAAAAAAAAAAATAAGAAAAACTATTTTTCTTAATATTTTTTTTTACTGTAATTACTTAGCTGTTGCACAAATCACTGATATATATTCGTTTTTCTTATGCCGCATTTGATTTTACAGGTACAAGATCAAGCAGTTGATCCAAATTTACGAGATGGTGATGGTGCTACACCGCTACATTTTGCAGCATCACGTGGTCATCTCTCAGTGGTGCGTTGGCTACTAAATCATGGTGCTAAATTATCACTGGACAAATATGGAAAATCACCCATAAACGATGCAGCTGAAAATCAACAGGTTGAGGCAAGTAGACCAGATTACTAACAACTGCAGCAACTTTCAAATGTTGCAACCAAGAAAAACAAAAACAAAAAAACATAAAAAAAAGAAACCAAACACGTTGTTATTGTTTTTATTAAACAGATTTTCATTTGTCGATTTTCATCATTTTATTCACTCTTTGTCTCTCCACTTTAGTGTCTCAATGTATTGGTGCAGCATGGAACGTCTGTGGACTATAATGGTAGAGAAAAGAATGCTTCACAAAGACATGGCAAATCAAGCTCAACGAATAGGCAACAACAGCATCAGCAGCAGCAGCAACAGCAACAACAACACATACTGCACAACTGCAACAACATCATAATCAAAATGGTAACGCAGCAATGGGTCATCACAGCTCACATGGTAGCAACAACTCGATGAGCAGCAAGCAGACCAGTCGCAGCAACACCATCAAGTCGAAAACATCATCATCCATGAGCTCAGATCAAGAACCCTTTTATTTACATCCGCCATCGACAGTCGGAGTACGCAGTAAAGCCAACGAATCCGTCTACACACCACAATCCCAGCATTCACGCAGCTCATCGGAAAAAATGTATAACGGTTCTCTGGTGCCTAATAACGATGGTCTCTATGTGAATCCCATGCGCATGAATGGTATTTACACGCCACCATCTCCAAATGACAGCATGTCTGGTGACTCTTTCTTTCTACACGATCCCCATGAGGTGATATATAATCGCGTACGTGATTTATTCGATTCAGATTCGAGTAGCGTGAAACATTCGAATCCCCATAAACAGCATCATCACCAGAAACCCATGTCTTCCAATAACTCTACACCCAGTTCAAATGCCCTCACCATCCAGGCTGATGTCACCATTCAAGTTCCAGTGTGCTGGTAGTGGCTCCGATGAGTCTGTCTCTATACATCCAGTATGAATTCTCCAAAGATTCACCACATCGGAATCACAGTTTTAACAGGCCACAGCCTCAATTGCCACAACGCGACGGGAACAGAATAAAAACTATAGTCAATCTAGTATTTTGAATAATAAAACCAACAATAACAATAATACAATACAAATACAACAACAACAACAATAGTTCAAATAGATTATGATACAACAAAATAATCACAAAAACAATAATAAACACAGTAATTCCAACCAAAAACTTTCAACATCTTCTAACAGCAACAATCATGATCATGACTACGAAGATATTTATTTGGTGCGTGAGGATGCACGTAAAAATCAACAGAAATATATGATTGGTCGTTCACGTTCCAGGGACAGCGGTTCACACTCCAGATCGGCCAGTGCTTCCTCTACCCGTAGTACCGATGTTGTATTGCAGTATGGTAATCAAGTAAGTTGTTGTTCCATAAAAGGACTCTTCAATCGCTTAGACGTAGACATAGTATGACAAGTAAAATTGCACAATATTGTCTAAATTATCTCCCTTCTCTTTTCAGAATCTCAACAACAAACGTGACAGTAGTGTGCTTAATCGGAATAAATCTCAGTCCATAATTGGTCTACATGGTAAATACGAAACGGCTTCTCAACGCTCTAAGGACAACTACAGTATGAAGAATGTCAACTTAAAAAATCAATTGAATAGTGGCATAAAAAGCGATACCTACGAAAGTGTATGTCCTCCCGAAGATGTGGTAGAGCGTACAAAACAAGCCAATAAAAATTCCGTGATACGCAATAATCTGGACAACAATGGTAATGGTATTGGTGGCAATGGTGGCCAGCATTATGGCAGCAATACAAAATTGGCTGGCGTAACAAATTCCAATACGAGTGTAAATAGTAGCAATCAAAATATTTACAATAGCACAAACAGCATTAACTTAACAGCACAATTCCAGCATATAAATAATAATAAATAACATAACAACAACAACATAATAATAATAATAATAACAACAAAATAATAATACACAACAACAACAACAAATAATCGTCACTTGAAACGAGTTTCCTCTGCACCGCCAATGCAAAATACTCAAGATTGGTAAGTAGCATAACAACTGGCTAACTACAGTCGTCAACTGTTTTCGATTTGGCAAATCAGACAGTTTTCTTTTCTTATTTCTACATTTCTTTTGGTGCTCATATGTTCTGATCTAATTTAATTTTTTTTTTTTTTTATTTTCTTAATTTTACAATAGTAAATGTCCGCCACCACCTCCTTTGCCACCACCTTTACGTGCACCACAACACCAGCAATCTTATTAGCAGCAACAGCAGCAGAGCCTTAACTATCACAACAACAACAATAATAATAATAACAACAACACAAATTTAAATCATTCGAGTTCCTTGAATTCAAGTCATCGTGGTTCCAATAATAATTTAAATGCTGAAAATTGTTTAGACTCCGATTCGGGTCTGGAGGTTGTTGAAGAGCCCAGTTTAAGGCCTTCAGAATTGGTGCGTGGTAATCATAATCGTACTATGTCAACCATATCGGGTAAGTGAATTCAATTATTTATCTATTTCCTTTAAACCTAAGTAAGTGATTGAAAATTTTCAATGAAAAATATTTCATTGTAATTGTTAGCAAACTAATTACAAGTAATTACATTAATTTTAACTAAAACTGTTTACCAGTAGTTGTAAGTAAGAAAAATTAAGACATATTGAAAAAAATTTAATTATATTTACAATTACAATATCTAGCTAAAGGACTATTGACTGACCACAAATCCAATTGAAATATTTAATTACGAAATAATGCCAAAATAATGCTTTCTATGTAGTTTTTGACAAAATCTTTCACTATGAGTACATAATTACAAACGTACAAATATTGTGAATACATTTTAATCTGTGAATATAACTTAGATATTTAATTGAAAATAATGCGTGTTAAAAATATTCAATTAAAAATGTTCAATTAAAAATTGTAATTGTATTCACACAAAAAACTTTTCTCTAGAATTTTAAAAAAAATGCAATTACATTCGCAATTACAAAAATTAAAATATTTCCATTTATGCATCTGTACTTAATTGAAATGAAAAACTTTACTCAATTACTTATTACAGAGCCATACTTATTACAGAGCCATATTTGTTAATAATTTTTCTGCAAAGCTATTATTCATTACATATTATTGTAAATGAAAGCGTTTCATTATATATAACAATTAATTGTATAGTATTTGATTTAACAATAATGTTAAATAGAATCTCTCGTTTACATTTCAATTAGAATATCAATTATTTACATATTACATGCACAAAATTCAAGTTAAATTACGAAGCATTCTTTAACTTGTTTCCAACAATTGAAGATTGACAGTTTTTAATTAAATAATTAAAAAGGTAGTTGTAATTATTTAGGCAATTGATTTTAATGAAGTAGGGGATAATAATAACAATTAGTTTAATTATAATTATAAGATAATTTTTACTAAATTAATGTAAAATTTTTAATTATTTTTTCTTAGCTCTGAACAAAATTCATTTAATTAGGCAATATTTGACAATTTTAAGTAGAAATTATGCACTCTTCTTTTCTTATTTAAGAGTCCAAATATTTAATTGACGTTTTAAAAGAAATAGTCCTTGAATTTATATTTTTAATTGAAATTGATTTCCCTTTATCCAACTGATGGTTATAAATTAAAAGAGCCACTAAATTTCTAAGTTTTCTTTGACAAATGCAGTAATTTTTTATTTTTAATTTTAAAATTCTAAACATCCTCATTTTAAGTTTGGTTGACTATTAATTTTTTGTATGAAAAGATAAACTTTTTAAAAAAAATTATATCTTAATTAAAACCCTTTCCATATATATACAAATAAGTAATAAGTGGATTCTTAGAATGGCTCTTATTTCAAATTAAAATATATTCTCATTACTTAAGTTTTAAATGATAAAGGTTTAAGGTGTTTATCTTAATTTAAATTTTTTAATTGTTATCATTTCCCTTTTTTTTTCACCAAACTTTTCTATGATCAAACTCTTCTAGAATCTAGACTATAAACTGCAAAAAAGGGCTCATTAAGAATCTAATAAGCTTATGTTGTTGCAATCTAATATAAAACTTACGAATTTATTTTTCATTTCAACTATTTTTATGTTTATTATTATAGATTTAGAAATTTTAGTAAATAAGTCGTTATCCTACTTTATTACCTTAATAATTGGCCTCAGAACTACTTCGTTATCTGTTTTTCCGATTACTGCTCAATGTTGTTTATTATTCTTATTATCCAAAACATTGCAACGTTATTATCGCTATGTGTTTATAATATTTAATTTAAAAAAAGTACCATAATAAGAATGTTAACTTTCTAATCGTTAAAATACAACAAAGCATGCAGTTTCTCTTTCAAATTTTTAGATTTCTAAATATGAAGTTTAAAAAGGTTCCTTTTTTATAAAAAAGATACCAAATCAGGTTAGCCTCATAAGTGGTTACAAATTCTTCCGCTCAAAATTCCATCAAAGTGCTAAAAAGGCGTAAAAAAAAGTTGTAATAAGAAGATATAAGCTCTGTTCTTTTAAGCTCTTATATACGGTGAAAAAATATATCACGGTTTGGTAAACACTTATAGGTATCATGATTTAGTTGCATGGAGTTGAGTAATTTCATTTTCATTGCCAAAACTGTGAACAACAGAAACAGAACAAATGCAACTCTTACCAATTACCTTAAATTTTCAAAAACTTGCATTTATTAAAAAAAAATGGTTAAACTTACTGTAGCTTAAGGACATACTGTAGCTTAAATGTACATGTAACCTATATTTCATAGCAATTGAAAGCAATTCTTAATAAATTTAAGTGCTCGTTATTTGGTTTAAAAAACGAGAAGAACATATCATTAGACAGAGTTTTATGTTATCACATATTATTGATTACTAAATATCAAGTAACACCGATTCGATTGTGTCAAATAAATGCATGTTTAAAAGTAGCAGTTTTAGAGGAGTCAGTTTCTTAATTTAACGCTCTCGCATTTAATGTGTTTTTACGGTACAATAATTAAAGAAGCCCTGCCAGTTAGAATGTTATGATTAAATGTCCAGCCTAGGAAAGACTATCTGAAATTTCATTTGGAAAGGTTCAAAATCAAATATAACAAATCAAATACCAAATATATGTATATACAGCTGTCTCTCTGAGCGATAAGTCACTACAAAGTGAAGAGTAAACATCAATCTCATGGGACTTTGTCACAAGTGAAAAGATGTTATACGTAACGAAATCTAACCATTTTTAAAGCAAAAAAGAAAACGGTAATAAAAAATGTGCTAAACCCGAAAACTCATGTAAAACGAAATTATGGCTGATAGCCGATGACCCCCCAAAATTAATGGACACCGGACAAATTAATGGACACCGGTAAAATTAAAAAAAATTCATTACAGGGTATTAAACACAACTCAAATATTTTAAAGAATAAAGCAAGAAATAGACACAAGAATTGTCTAGCAGAAAAGTACTGGGAAGCCTGGGAAGTTTTAATGCACCCAGCATATTAGCCTATATCGTGCACTGCCTATCTGTTTTTCATAACGCACTTGATTGGTAAAAAGAAAAAATTTTACCATCTACAAGTGCCATTGCAAGTTTTCACCCAAATATCCCGGAAGTTTTAAGACAATGGTATAATAAAACTATCCAAAAAAAGGCAAAAAGCAATCAATCGATAATAAGATCAAATAAGAACTTGTTTAAAATACAACTTCAATAAGAAATAGTTAGTCTAAAAAGGTCCTAAGAATTTCCTGATACCAATATTTTTACATTTGATTCAAGACGTAATAAGTATAATTCACTGGTTTAACACTACATTATTCGTTTTTAACCTCAAAAAAGAGAAGCGATTTTGGGATACAATCCATAAACAGCAAACAAAAGAAGAAAAATGCCTTTAAGCTCAGCTAAGGATTAGAAAGGAAAAACAAAATTTTATTGTTAAAAAAAATGGGAAGATTTTCTACTGTCATCTTAAATCAACAACTAACTGGCTTGTTATTCAAGGAGTTTACAACATTTTATAATTTTCAAAAATAATTGATTTATCAGTTTCCCCTTTTGTTGTCAGCACCAAAACGGTATTGCGGCTGCCCACATTTAAACGTTGTCTCTATTATTTTATCAGCTTCACGTTTCGCATGTTTTACACAAACGTCTGATGTGTTGTGCACCATAGTAAGCATGTACTGTTAGTTGTTGGTATTGAATTTTCATTGAATTTAAGGTAGTTTGTAACCACAACAACAGCAGTTTGTCTTATTTCACCTGCTGCTTTTATGTTCCTGGATACTTAAGCCATTTGTTGTTGGCTAAATACTACATGTGCAGTACATTTAAAACAATATAAAACAACGTTTTTATAACTTGTTTTGTGGTATTGTAACGCATCTCTAAAAATGGCCAATGTCAGGGACCTCAATAATTGTTAAAAAAATAAATAAATAAAAAATTTGTGTGTGTGTGTGTATATGTAGATATTTGCACTTTTTAGTTAATATTTAGACAGGTTTTCCTTAAAGAAATATATAAAAATATATATGCGGCAATAATTAGTCATTTAATTTTAATGTTCGTATGTATAATTTACATTTAATGGTCAATTACTTTTGTTTATTGCCAGTTTTTTTATAGAAATTATGAAAATCTTCAAATTGAAAAAATCTCCTGTGATAAATGATACTCATTACGTTTTTCATTATTTATTTGAAAATTATTTTTTTTTTATATTTTTTTTTGGCACATAATTTAACAATCTGTCTGTTGGCCATCATCTCAGACAGTAATACTATGAGTCTATGTGTTGTTTACGAGGAATCAGATAAATGTTTGATTATTTGTAGTGATTTTAAACGTTGTGGTGCCAAATATTTTCAAACATTATTTCTTAAATCGTTACTATTGCTTTGGTATCTGTTTGTACAGAATTTTTTTTTATGGCGTTTATAACTGTTGCAAAATATTTTATCAATTTTTTTTTATGGTCATGTTTAAAATTTTCAATCAAATAGTTTCCGTTTTTAGTACATATTTCGTAAACATTGTTTTTTTTTTCGGTATTTGTGTTACGAAATAAACAAGGTAGTACAGTCAAAGATAACGCAGTACCACAGTAGTAAAACACCTAATTTAGATAAGCGGAGTTTAAACAATTTATAGGGTGTTCCTTTGCTGAACAAACTAATGAAAAATGAATTTATTGATTTTGTTGAAGCTACATCTGTCATATTATACATACATACATACTTAATTAGTCATTACAAACCTTCAGTCGGATTACAAATAAGCTTCTCACAACACTAATTGTGTTGTGTTAATTTTATCCACACATTTTCAAATCGACACCGCCACACTGATTTTTTGAGAAAATTTTCAACGGCAATTTACAATATTTACTTCCAGGAGTTTTTGCCGGAAATCTGTTAAGATTACGGCGACTTCTATTAAATTCAAATTAGTTGTCATCTATTTAGTCTGTTTCGCCAAACCACAATGAACCACCCTAGACAATGACGACCTGTGTTCGTTGAATGGGGTCTGGAGGACCCAAATTTTTATTGAAAAATCATCTTCAGCGATTGGGCCTACTTTTGGATGGGTATGTGTACAACATTATTGGCGAATTTGAGATGCCACCAATACACATGAGATCCAAAAACGTCCAATGCAGCCCGAAAGAATTTTCTAACCGGACTCTTAATGACGGTAGGCCGACTAATCTAAATAAGAAAACTGCAGAATAGTATGGATATTAATGCCACGTTAAGAATCCTAGCATTTAGCTGGATTCCTGGACAGAATAATGATATGAGAGAATGATGAAGTAGGTAGTGTGTTGACTTATTAGATGTGAGGCCCCAGTTTAAATCCCAAGGTCAGACGTAATATGAAAAAATATTTCTTCGTCGACTTCCTCTCACCAGATTTTAAACAAAACTCTGAGAGTAAATAAAATTCCCAAGAGGAGTTTCTCAAAAAGTAGTAGTTTGCAATCGACTTTAAACTGTAGGATCCTGCACTCATGGGTACAATTAACACACAATATTGTTTCCGTATTAGAACCATAGCATACAATATTACGTCGTATCTTTAATCAAAAGTATAGCACTGTTAGTCGCTTTAATGATTTCAACATTCAGCTATGAAGAGTTAGAAAAAATATTTCAATAATCTGATTTAATTAATTGTACCATATTGTATAGAAATAGACCCCCTTTGTTTTTATATGTTACAAAAATTTGGTTTAAAAACATTAAAAGTTTGTGTCTTAAGTCTTTTGTTTTAGATCATTGTTTATTTTGAAATTCATTTGCATTAATGCGATACAAACAAGCGTGGCAATAGTGAATTATGAAACCATAAATATTAAGATTGTATTGTTTATCATAAAAACAATAAACAATAAAAACAAACGAAACAAAACAAAATATTTAAAAATTGTAAAGAATTTTTATTTGCATTTTTGTGAATTTCAAATTGCGAAAATAAATTTCTTAAGCCAATCAATTTGAATAGAAAATTTATGAATATTTTTATTAGTGGAATACGGAACTCAGCTCTTTTTAAAGGCTATTTATTATTTCCACATGCAAAATAATTGCATATTTTTAAGCACCATCGAATTGTTATAGTTTCTTTGCATATTGCATAACAATTTCCTTTTAATATCCTGTCATATAAACCATTAGTTTTATGGCATACAATAAAGTACACAAAAAAAAATAAATAAAAAATAAAAGCAAAAATAGCTTTTCAACCAGTTCCAAATTTTCTCCATTATATTCACTCTATATATGAATGTACATATGTATGCGCTGTATATTCACATATTTTTTAAGCATTTCTTATAACAAAAAATCCAGTCTTTGTAACACAAAAAAAATCTGTACCGAAAAGGAAAACATTTTTCTTACTTTCATAAGCGTACGACGGGATAGCACAGGAGGGTGGCAGGCAGAAATATTACAAAGATGGATGGTGCAGTGTGATTATGGGCTACAATAAAGTATAGGAAAAAAACAACCTGCATACATATGAATAAATTTAATTAAAATCTGTTATACATCGTGTATTATTATTTGGCTAACTTTTTTTTTTGTTATTTTTCCATCAATTATAATTTTTTTTTTCTTCTTTTGAAAAATGTTGCGATTCTCATAGCTTGACATATAATTTTGAAAATTTATTCAAAACTTTTCGCGTATTTCCTGTTTCACAGTTTGCAGTTTGAAAATCAGGTGGAAGTAGTGTAGTGGCTTGGGAACTTGGGTAATCTCATATGAAATTTCAATTTTATATGTTACAACATCAAATTACACACAGTAATTGATGGAAATAATTTCAATCTGACTTTTGTCAAATTATTTGTATCTTTTTTTTTTTTTTAATCTTTCAAATAATGTGAAAAGGAAACAGAGAAATATAAAATTCGAAATTATGCTGACTATCTATAGATGAAGGAAATATTAATTTTATTGTTAAAAATTAGTTTAAAGGCTTTAAATGAAAATTGTTATACAAATAAACAAATTTGATGTGAAGTTTTCGTTAGGTTTGGAAAATCAAAGTTTTTTTTATTTATAAAACATTTTAGGGTGCCTTAATTTCACATATAATTTGATTTTTTAATCTACTTTAAAATCAATCAGTTATTTGTTAAAAAAGATATGCCTTTCGTATAAAATTGTTGGATTCTGTTGAAATCTACTGCAGGTGATAGACTCATAATGGTGTCCATAACCTCAATTCATCCTAAGCAAAGTAGCTTCTATTTTTATCTGCCTTCCAATCCTTCGGCTCCCCAGTGTATTCCACAATTATCAGCTTTTGCAACGTCCTCATTGCTTTTTCGCAGAATCTACCCATAAAATCTTGATTTACGCAGCAAAATTTCTATTTGAGTTTGACTAGGCCTCATCCACAGAGAGAGATTCTATATTGTCGCTAACCAGACTATTTTGATTATGCAACGTAGGCCCCGCAAAACAAAATTAATGCCTTTTACCAGACGATAATGGAATTCGACTTTCCTTATCCAAGAGTCTTAAATATTTAGAGGTCATTCTCTATACTACGCTATAATGGAAGGGGACAACATTATCGAGAGGGCGAAGGAAGTGACGAAGGTGCGATCTGAAACTAAAGTTCTATCGGAAGATGAAGAAACCAATCTTGTTTTTTGTGTAAATGTATGATGGATGATACTTAAATACCAATGCCATTGTCGATTATTTGCCCATTTGTCCATTATTTGCCATACTTAATTGGCTCCCTTCTGATCCTCGATTAAAGCAAAAAGCTGAGTTAGAAACAGTAAGACTCAATGCATTTAAACTCTGGTCCAACTTGAACATGGACAGGTCTGAATCGATTATATGATTCTTTAGAATATTCTGAATAGAACATCCGATTTTAGAATTTCAACTAGAATTTCTGGGCTAAAACTCCAGAGGTTTTCTAATGGGACCCTTGAGGCTTATACCGATTGCTCAAAGATACGTGACAGAGCTGCTTACCTGCCGCAGTATTTTCCAGGCGAAGATCATGGTCATTTTGAAAGCAGTGCAACGTTTGTTGGGTGAAGTGATTACCCCTAAAAATTTCTCGATTTACTGCGACAATCATAATGCTATTAAGTCCCTACCGAACGTGTTTTAAACGTCCGTACTTGTCTATGAATGCCGAGGTTTCCCAGGAAAATTTCGAATCATTCAAAAGATAATTCTTA
>QOCX01006268.1:0-11577 GCA_005959815.1 Sarcophaga bullata
TAACCTTTAGAAGAACTCTAAAGTCCTGTAAGTATCAATAACTTTTATTTACAATTTCTTGTATTTTCATTTATTTACATTGCTTTAGCTGATCCTGGTGATAAGGAAATCCGTTTGGATAAAAGTAATTATATTATATGGGCTTTGGGTCAATTGGATTCGAATTCTGAACCAGCTTTTCACACCTATTATCCCAAAAGTGATGTTGTAATTGATTTTAATACCACAGAACCTGTCAATGATTGTTTTAGTTTTACGAAACGTACAGATGCACCAATACCAACATGGGAAAAAGTTAAAATATTTGATCCGTAAGTGATATGAATTAATTTTTAAATAAAAAGATATGTAAATATAATATGCTTTTCAGAACTGTGAGAGCTTTTAATACTTATTTGGGTCCATCGGGTGGCTTAAAAGGTTATCAAGGCATTACTGGTAAGTTTCGTTTTTTTTCGCATATTTTAAAATAATTTATTCAGAAAATTTTGTTATTAAAATTTCCATAAAACTTATGCAAATCTTACGAATGTGTTTCTTTTTATTTTTAGGCCATGTGTCTAGTGGCTTGGCTTGGTATATAAATGGATACATGATACCAGAGTTATATTTAAAAAGAGGTTTAACTTATGCCTTTAGAGTAAGTGTTAATCAAAATATCATATCGTTCTCACATTTTTATTATTTCCTTTGTATTTATCGATTTTATAGGTTAGAGGTGGTAATAATCCTCATTCGCCTGACAATTATCATCCTTTGGTTATAACCGATGAACCACGTGGTGGTTATGATCGTCTTAGTGATGCTAAACAAAGCGAAATAAGAGTCTTGGCTGGTGTTGAATTTACACGCCGCGGAAGACCAAAGCCGACAGCAGCTGGTCCACTGTGTATATCACGTTACCCAGCCGGTTATGATCGTCGATTGGATGATAATTTTCCAAGTTTTAAGAAATTTAATCGTTCTCTTGTTACTGACTGTCGCGCGGAAAGAGCCAGCTATACTAGAATTACACCCAAATATAACTTGCCTGATATTGTGTACTACAACAGTTTTACACACGCCAATATGGGTTGAAAATACACATTATAGATAGCTATAGTCATGTAAGAAGTAAAGCAGGAATATTAAAAGGAAACTATAGTTATGCTAATGGGAGGTTTATTAATTCTTATAACCGTATTAATAAGATTTACCAGAATTTAGATACATATTTAGCATTTTGAATGACTGATATAGGCCTGCTAGTAACTTATGGTAATTAAAAAAAAAAGGTTGTAAAGAGAAGAAAGTCTAGCAAAGTTTTTCGTTTTTAATTTTAATTTTTATTTTTTATTCTTTTATTTTAAAATTCTTTTTTTTAATATTTTATAGTATATAGTAATATTCGATCGTTTTCTTAATAATTTTGCAAATCAAATTTGAAATGAATAAACAATATTGTTGTAAGTAAATCAATTAATTCGTAAATATAAATATTTATGTAAACGTACGTATCTGTATTACAGTATATATATAGTATGTATGGATGTATATTGTTTTTTTTACAATCTTTCCTTATAGAAGAAGTTCCAAGATAATTTATAATAAATAGTTTATGTGTATATTGTAGTATTGAGATTTTTTTTCATTTTTAATAAATCTATAGAAATCATTTTCGTAAAAACTATAATAAATATTGGCATATACGTAGTCATAAACATAGAACGTTGTTTATATAAATATGTATCTATGTATGTATGTATGTACAGTCGTAAGTATATGTATGTTTGTAAATAACATGAATTCCATTAAATTAATGAACGAAGTTCTATATTATAATGTATGTATATGTACGTATGCACCTCCTTTTTAATATATATGTATGTAAGTATTTAATAGGTTTCATAATTTATTTTGAACTTTGTTTTTTTTTTCTTCTTCTTTTAAATATATTTATATTATGTGTGTAGTTTAATTTATAATTTTTTTTAAGCTCTAAAATGTATGTAACTAGTAACAACAGTTAGTTCAGTTTTTACAAATACTGAGTTTTCATAATTTTCTTTGTTTTCTTTTATTCTATTTATTTTATAAATAATGAGATATCACTTTTAGTTTTAATTACTATTCATTATTATTTGCCAAATTTTATTCAGTTATTATGTTCACAGTACAGCTTAAATTTAAAGTAAATATTTTAACTTCAAGGTTCATGATCTCTAACAAAGTTTTCTAAAGATTTTGGTATTTGATTGCGATAAGGTATACGATATTTACTAATAACTGTGGCAGCTAAACACTTAAGGTTTATATAATTAATAAGAGGTATAGTATTTGTAGAATTAAGTGAAATTAAATTATATGGACGTTCATCCGATTTATTGGGTTGATCCAAATCGGCACCATGATCGAGTAGTATTTTTATAATCTAGTAGAAAAGGAATACAAAATGAGACAAATTGTCTTTAAATGTACTTTAGGAGCAACTTTATATTATCATTGAAGCAATTACAAATTCAAGAATATGCGTTAACATATGTATTTAATTATATACAAAAAAATGTTTATATAGGGAACTATATTTAATGGAAGAATTATTTGTATATGCTTCTAAGCAATATTTGAGACAGAATTATATTGTTTATGAAATTAAAAAGGTTTGAGTTACATTTCAGAGGTTTACAGTACAAACAAACCATTTCGGTAAATTAAAGGAAATCCAAAATGTTCAATGCCTTTAAAACAATACCAAAGACTTTTAAAATAAAGTCCCAGGAATGTAAAATTTTGCTTAATAATGTATTTTGATGCATCCCATCAATTTTCAATTTTAGGTATCTACAAAAATAAGTTTGGTGGGAAACATACCAAAACACATGAACAACAAAACAAAAAAAAAATATAATAAAAAAAACTAAATTAAAGTTCTTTGAACAGCTTTCTCTTCCAAAAAAAAATGTTCGTATAACAACACACAATTCAAGTATAACGTATAACAATACATGTATAACAAAATTTAAATTTGTTTTTCAATGAATAAAAAAGGAACATAACCTACATTGTTGATTCAACAACAAAACAACGTTCCTTTATATGTAATATATTCAATTCAAACAAATATGAAATATAAATAATTACCTCATTGTTAAAATTATAGGGTTGAGCTGCTATATGAAGTGGTGTAGATTTAACTTCATTCTTGGCATTTACATTTATGCCACACTCTAGTAACAATTTAATGACACCAGCATCGGGAAATATAACCTTAAAAAAGGAAAACACATTAAATAATTTGAAATTTTTGTTAAATATATCCTTTTTTATATTTACATTTAAATTTTCATCATTCAATAGACCACTTTTAATTACATTCAAACGGGAAACGCAAACATGTAGCAAAGAATCATTTGTGCAAGCACTTGTTATATTTGCTTGAACTAATTTTTTTACTGCCAAATATACTGCGCGAGTTCTACTCGGTGTGCGAGCTGTTGATATTAGTAAATAAATTGTATGCGCTATGCACTTAAAAATACTATCAAAATTCTCTTGTTGTCGTCTGGAAATGGGACGTATTTGGAGGAGAGCGTGGCATTTAGAAACTGTGTTTGTGAGTAATTCGTATACCGTAAACACATCGTTAAAGTGAGGCAACGGTTCTTCATCATAATTAGTATTGCGCTCGTGCAACTCCAACATTAGCCGAACGAGAGCCTGTGCCGCAAAACAATTGATACACCCACTCGCTACCCATCCCATGTGCAATCTCCCGAAATCTGAACGACACGCCCCAACGTAAAGATCTTAAGACGGCAATATGCAGTATCCCTTATGCGGTAAACCGCACGAATACGCTTCACCACACATATACACAAAAGCTTTGTATGCGCATCGATCATTCCATATACTGTGCGATTTAACTCCGGATGTACTCTAAAAAGCCTACAACTCTTCACTTTTTACAATACATCAAACTATGCTTTCAACGTAAAAAGGACCATTCGAAAGTTGTTCTAGATATCAATAAAAAATAACAATGAAATTAGATTTAATATTTACGATCTTACGTAATTGATCAAACCGCTGCACAATAGTGAAAACGTGATAAGATTGTAGAATAAATTATAAATTTGAATAACATAAATATAAATCTAATGTTAAATAGCCACATCAATACAATTTACGCGATACTGTCTCAGTTATTTTAAAGGTTAATTTTTATATATAAATATGGTTTTCATATGCTAAATGTATCATTTCTGAGTAGCTTAGTATTCTACGTGGGTTAAACCTATTGTATAGGACAGAAGGATACTGAGACGTCTCTTAGGATGAAAATAGATAGCCCAAAACGCCAAAATTTAGTGAAATTGCAACACGTTCATATTGTGTATCTTCACCAGGAAAAATATAAACTAACAGATCGTTAATGATGACAATATCTGGTTTTATCTATTAATTTAATCAAATATAAAACTGAAATATATATGACGACTATTAGATTCATTAGCTATCAGCTATAGCTTGTACAAAAGGGTATCTCAAATCTATTAACCTTAAATAACTCGAAAATCGCACATAGGTGCCACCTTCCTTAAACAACCTGTAACGTAAAGCATTCAATATCCCAAATCCAACGATGACCGACTACAACGGACCGTAAGGGTACTGCCACGCGCCGTGTATCTGAACATAACAATCAAGTAGTTCCAGTCTATAATAAAAATCATGAAATGTATTAGTTCAAAATCTAATTGAAATATCTATTAGATCCATACCTAATGTTCCTGTATCGGCATACATGTAAGCGTTATGACCTTGATTAAGAACCGCTATAAAATCACATAAGTTCCTTTACACAGTATTATAAAAAACACAATTTCTAGGTGATTGCACAGAGTTAAAACTAAGTGCCAACCATTCTATTTTGCGCTTCCTATGTCACTCGACATCTTTTCTAGCAGAAAAGTTACTTTAAATATAAAATATGTTAATACTTGTCACAATTTGACAGTATATTAAACATAATAATAAACACATATTTTTATTCTTACCTCTATTTCAATATTTATTATATACACAAAACACATAACGTACTATATATAATAGCATTAATAATCACTTGAACTATAATATAACAAACTTAAATATTCAAACTATACCTGGCGTTGTTACGATGAGTCTTAACTGCAGGTTTAATTCCTTCCGCACACGCATCTCTTCATTTCCCCTAACTGACGAACTTAATGATAACTGCACAGCACTACAAAATACCCTCGAGCGGTTCCCCTGCACATGATCCCGATCTTATATTCTGGAGCATCCCCTAGGCCTTTTTGCTTCTCTCTCAAGCTTTCGTATTGTCCCACCTATCCTCGCACCTCGGCTTACCTCCCTCTACTAACAATGTCCATGCCCAAGGAGGAGAACCACCTGGACTACGCGACCATATCTCCGGCGTGATTCGAGACACTATGCACCTACCGCACGCATTTCACACAATCCACGCATGTCCGATACCCTCTACTTATACTCGTTCGCCACAACGCTCACCGCTTAAGCTCCCGCCGTTAATATTATGGCAATTCCGTATTCCACTATTTCCCCCAAGTTGTATCGGCTGCTCCTGACCAGCTTGAATCTCGCGCCCTGATCAACCCTTAGTGTCTTACATCAAAGCCACCCGTCACCTCGAACCTCCGGCATCACGTATGCTGCCTCAACAACCTTATCCGCTCGATTTGCGTTATCCTCTCCACCTCAAAATTCACGGTTATAGCACAACATTATAGTAGCCCTCACCACAGATTCATGTGTATCTCACCAACAACCTACATCAAACTCCAATGCATTCTTGGCTATATCCCAAATCACGTCCGAAGATGTTCGCCTACGATACTAATCACCCATGTGCCCCACTAAATCCTATTCGCTACGCCTCCTATCCCTCAAACATCCTTCCCTTTCCCACAGTTTTCAATTCAATTATCCTATGTAGGTCAACTCACATTCTCTCTGATTCAATTTTCTTATATCTTCCTGTATTACGATACATTCTTATGTCCCTATCACGTATGACTCTTTGCTTTCTTTTGCCCCGCACTACCTTATTAAATCTGCCTCACACGTTACTATACTTTTCTCTTAATGTCCGAGATCTCTCTGCTACCAAAAACACGGTTCTTCTGCCCTTAATTTTTACACACCGCTATCTGTTCTTTACTCGTCATGTTCACATAGCATACCTGCGTTCCTTTTACTCCACTATTTGTATTGATCCGCTTTTATGACTTTCCTGCTTAGCCTTGTCTCCGTATTTGAATAGACTATAAACAAGGCATGTTACTTTTCGCCATAGCCAGCCCACGCCCGTCCAGGTAACACACTGAGCGTGTTCCCTCTTTCATTCACCCCTCCTTCCACACAGCTCTCTCTCATAATGAGAATTTCGTGCACACACAGTCATCCGAGTCTAAACCCTTTCCATCAAGTCCCACTTTGTACTTGTACCCCCTGTCATGCCAGTTCCATATAGTCCATCATTGTTTTACTCTTTACGCTTTCTCTTGATCTTTACTCTGGCTCCGTCTCACGCACTCATTCACTACACCCATCCACCCCCCCTCCCCTCACCGCCCTTCCCCTCCGGCTACCCTTTAATATCCTTTTACCCTCCACCCTACGATCACTAACACATACTCCCTCTCATACCCCATGACTTTTTCTACTTCTTTTACAACATCCTCCCTCTCACCCCCCCCCCGGCACCACTGAGACTCCCTTCTCCTACCCTCCACCTCCCAACACCTCCCTCCATCCACTCATCGTCTCCTCTACAACACCTTCAATCCTGATCCCCTTCCTCTTTATCCCTCCCTCCCTCCTCAACCGTCTCACCAGCACACTCTTAGCTCCCCTCACCCACATCTCTCTCGAGACCTCCCATCCACCATCCCCCTCTCAGCTTCTCTACCCACCTGCTCATCATCGGCCCCTCCCGCTCTTCCCCACCCGCCCCTCGCCACCCGATTGACCCGCCTGTGTGCTCCACCGCCGCGTGAATTGCCACACTCCCCTCCTCACACCACCTCTCAATCACTCAACTAACTCCATCGACCTGCCTGCCCCCCACAACTCTTACCCCACCTTTGCCCCTCCCTCCTAAACGCCCAGTCTCCATCTCCGTACCACCCTCACCCCTCACTTAACACACAATCAACCCACACCCTCTTGCCTCCCATCCCCCACCCCCTCGCGCCCATCCGCGCATCTCTCAGCCTACGTCACTCAAACACCCACCCACTAACCTCACTCCACACCCTTCTCCCTCACCTCTATTCCTTCACACCAACTCAGTGTAGGGTTTTTATCGCCCGGAAACGCGCGACTATGCACTCAGAATGTCTTTACATCGTACTACTTTACCTCTCAACCTCCCTTGCATTAATTCAGTTTTGACAACTTTATAATGCACTAAATTCTTGCCCTCTCCACTTGTATCGTAACAGGGTTTCTATATGTCCGATTGTTCATCTTACCATCATAATAATTCTCAATCCAGTCACCTTCTCATTAATGAAATTATTCCCTTTCCCCGCTAACATATGTCTCTCTCATTCCTTTTCATCCTTTTCACGTAACTTTCAATATTCCTCCTTTGGGAAACTTTATTACCCTCATTCCTTTATATAACTAAACAATATCCCTTAGGATCATGAGATCCCCACTCCATCGCCATATCACTAATTCCAGTAACAACCTAACTACTAAACCCACAACACATAATTTAACACATAATCCAAACTGTTATAACCACTTTTCCCACAAATAAAAATTGCTTTGATATATTATAAATTCTTATACGTTAAACATGTAAACGAAAGCAAAAATGGTTATAAACAATAATTACATAAAATAAAAGCGACAGTTCAAATGATTGCATAAATCAAGCACCATAGAAAGTATAAAACTATTAAAATAAAATGGTAATCAGGAAATAATAATGCATTGTTTTAGTGTAAAGTAAGATAATCATCAAATAATAATTTCAACGTAATGGGCATTTACCAAATTAATTGTTTTAGAGATGTACATGTGGTGTAGATTTTTCTAAAGATAGAAAGAATCTAGCTTTCAGTTATCTCTCTCTACAGATCTATTTCGAATTAAGGTTATAGATAGTTTCTCTGTGCATCGTCATGCGTATTTCTTCATGAAAAGCAATCATAGCTCAAGCTTAAGCAACGGTTTTCAGCTGTCGATATGAGTTTAAAATATAAACCACAAACTGGAACATTAATAGTTGGGCGAATGAATTAGAGGACAGAATGTAAACACAATAAATAATGTAAGTCTTCCAAGACATTGTATTATTAATTGTAATAATTATGTGTTGTAAGAAGCTTTACTTTATTTGATATAAAGATTATGATGAATTATTAGGACACTGGTCATAAAGGGGAACAGAAGTTCACCAAATTTAAATTGTGTTTCCTTGTTCTTTTTATTTATTTTTTTACATTTTTTTTCGTATAATGAAGAGTATTATTAATAAGTGGTTGAGTGTGTAGTAGTTTTATTAAAGTAATTAAATTTGAAAATTGTCTTATACTGTTATGTTTCTTGGAGTCTTTTGTAGTTTGTTTCCTCCGTGCAGAACTTCATGTATTTAAATGTCTGCTTAATTTTTTGCATCTATCATTTCATATTCTTTCTTTATATATGAAGCAAAAATGAAGTCTTGCTGTTACTTAACTTTGCTTATTATAGTCTCTTAAGTTTCGGTAACATAAGATATGGTAATGACAGTATTTATTTATAATTTTTCTTTTTTCTTAAAATCAAAAATATACGAATGTCAAAATATTAAGTTTATAATATATAGAATGTATAGATGTATTATCTAAAAATTCACACAATATGGTTATTAGAGGAGAATTTCTCTATTTACTATTTCTTAGTCCTCGCTCTAAGGGTACATATGCAATCTCGACTAATGAAACGTGCCCACACGACGAATTTGATTTTTAATCAATCACTAAACCGAATCCATTCTTCCGACGCATATTTTATTATTATATAATCAGACTAATTTAATTTATGCAAACGAATTCTGAAAAATTTTGGCTCAACAACGAACTAACGCAGAATAGATAGAAATTTTGGATATAAATTAACTCTCTGAGTGCTTTAGAAAGTTCAAATCGACTGTTTAACCTAGCAAGTGAAAGTGAGCCGAGTATGTTGTTGAGAATAGCTTAAGGAAGAATGGATGGAAGCTTTAACATTGAAATTATTGGAAAATTCTACAATTATATGTTTTATTCTAAAACTATTAGATGGCAGCAAATAGGCATCAAGATGTGGAAAAAGGTCATGTTCTTGCATCAAGTACCGCCTATGAAGGAATTTATGGGATCGCAACCAAATTTGTTGGTAAGCTTAAGTATTGTAATTACTACATTTTTTTTATAAAATTTACATTAATTATTATTATTATAAATTAAAATGTTTATAGAAATTTAGAAATGAGAAAAAGAAAACTATAAAAATAAAGAGAGTTAAAGATATTTTATGCAGATTGGTTCTGAACTTCACTCCTCGTAGAGAACTCATATGAGGTCCTGGTTTTTCTACTACCGCAATTTGTTTGTGAGACTATGGTCGTGATACACTTCGGGGTAATAATTAAAATTTATTCCATACACGGGCAATTCCTCTCGGCTGTTGATTATTATAAAAACTAATAACACAAACTAGAATAATATTCATTCTCACTTCCCAAAGAATATTCACTGAAAAGTAATAATAATAGTCATGTATTGTTGGGTCTATAGAAGGTTCCAAAGAGCACGTAATAGGTTGCCAACCAACGCCACCACATACACATCACAAATTAATTCGATACGACAAAAAGCCACAAATGAAAAGTATGTAAAGTAAGAAAGCCCGGGCTCAAACAATCACTACAGAGCACATCTAGATAAAAAAATTCTCTTAAGGGTATTAATTGTTTATTTACATTATAACAAACAGATTGCAGCAGGAGTAAAGTAGCAATGCTACAAGATAATTGACCAATGAAATGATGGTGTTGTATGATGCAGAGATAGAAATTTCCAGCACTCTTATACAATCGCTTTCTATAACGTGGTCTGAATTCGATTTTTTTTTTTGACATTATTGTTTTTATTTTTTTCTTGTTGAATCTTGGTTTGTTTTTGGAGTAAAAGATGATGCTTAAATCAACCGATAGAAATTATCATCTTAATGGTAGTGACATTCGAAAGAATCCCAGTGTTAGTAAGGAAATATCGCTCTTTACGTCATATGTTATCAAACAAGTAATATATTATGATGATAGCACAGAACTATAATTATCCTGAGAGTAGGATTGTATATAAGTATATTATGTCCAAAAATAGTAATATTTGTTCAGAAGTTCTCGTAATAAATGATTATAAAATCACGGTAAAAACTCTAACTGATGGTCCTAAATTATGATTGTATGATCAGTCAGTTGTATATAATCATTTTAACTTTCAGCAACCGAGGAAGATTTTTTACCTTATCTAAATAGTCCTTAATAAAATGATTTCCATATGCCGAATCTTCTGCCTTTAAAGAACAGTTCCAATTCTTATATTTCAAACTGCGTAATGCAGATTGAACGCGTTGAATAACATCAAAAACAACTATCTTACACCGATAGACGAGCTCATTATTTGCAACAACATCAAAAAAATATTTCGTTTACTTTCAGGGTCATGATAAATGTGCGAACACATAGATGGCAGGTTTATCTAATTAGTTACTGGACAGTATCAGAAATCCGTGTAAATAAGCACTGAATGGTTCAAGATAATATTAATACGTTGTAGAGCAAAAAAAACTGCCGAACCTAATCGATCTATCAAAAAACGAATCTCAGAAGCTATTGCATATTTTTGCATTGCTTCATTATATACCATCACGGAGCAATGTTAATAAAGGTAATGCCATTTAAAATGAACCACACAGCGAAACGTATCTCTTATCTGCCACCACGAGCAATAATGTTGCCATTGTAAATGAAAACACAGCCTACAGGTACTTCGCCAGCAGCCAGCGTAAGGCGTGCTTCTCTAAAAGCCTCATCCATGAATGTATCTACTGTCATGATTATAACTTGGAGAAATACTTTGTTTTATTTAGTTTTTCACTTCCAATATATTTTGTTTATAAAATATGTGTTTACTTTCATTTCATAAGTGTTGACAATTCCTTAAAGCAAAAACGCTAATAAACGCTAAATAAATAAATAAACGCTAAAAAACGCTCAATAACTTTGGCCTTGGAACAGTTTGCTGTAATGCATTATAAGTCTCGATTGTTTAATCAAACCTTCCATAACCTCGGAAAGTATGGAACTAATTGATATTGGGCTACAATTCCCAATATTGCTTTTGTGAACGTTACACCTCCGACAAATACCTGTGGAATAAAGCATAAAAAAACTTACGCAAATTTAAATTTCGATATCATAGATTTCATTTTCAAATCAATTTAAATATCTTTTAAATATTTCTCAAGTTTGAACGCAAACAAATTCATCAA
>QOCX01006271.1:0-11576 GCA_005959815.1 Sarcophaga bullata
CTGATGGTAGTTTACTCTACACATCATTGCTTATTACAATCAGAATTTGGCAGTCAATGATGCAATTTAGCTTGTAATTTTTCGTCAAGCCTTGAAAAGAATACATTTTTACCCTAAACTTCCGTATTCAAAACAATATTTGGGTAATACAGTTGTTTATACCGTATTACCACAGAAAATAATGTCCCAGAACTAATCAACAAATCCTGTTTAGTTGGTCTCGATAGTCAGCATCTGGTCTACGCCTGAAAGCAGAACACACTTCCTATGATTGATCGAAAATTTGTAGTTCCAAGATCATCCAGACATCGTTTGTCTACAGTAAAGCAAAGCCATAAAGTTACCTCGCTCAGCCTAGTCAGCTCTATGGTGCCTTTTTGACCAAGGCAATACCTAAGAAGAAATCCTTACGTTTATTCCCATGTGCCATATTTGAACAATCTTCCTGTGGAAATTTGTGCTGCCACTTACAAGTTTACTTCCTTACTAAATTGGTTATTACAACCCTTAAGCCAGGATTAGAACCTAGCTTCTCATACCAACCATGTAGTGTCTGTTAATTTTATAAATAGTGAAACCAACAGTATTAAGTCGATCCTGAGAAACTTTCATGGCAATTTTTTTTTGCTACAACATAGCTGAGAGGAGCTTATATCTCATTTCGATCGATGTGTTTTGGGCTGGGGTTTGAAACACGGCTTTACGTCTAATAAGACAACACACTATCTACTAGACTGGTAAGACTTCCATACAATACTACCAGCATATATTAAAGGAAACTCAACCGAGACTGACCTATATACCCTCAAGTGCTCTATAGATCTCTAAAGAAATCTTAGAGGCAATATAGCTTGTCTAGACTATGGCGATCTACTCCTTCTTTCCTTCGAACCACAACTTAGTTTTCTTGTTTTACATAATGCAGGGTACTTACTCCCTAGGTACCACTCTCTAAGTGTCAAAGAACTCTTAGAAGTAACTCAGGCCACAAATGTTCCATATCACTACACGAAGCACAACTTAGTTTTCTTGTTTTACATGACGTAGGGTACTTACTCCCTAGGTACCACTCTCTAAGTGTCAAAGAACTCTTAGAAGTAACTCAGGCCCCAAATATTCCATATCACTATACGAAGAGTGCTATTATATTAGATTGCCGGCAGTGCAATATGAACAAAGCTTAAGTAATTCTTTTGAAAAAAATGCCTGACAACACACAAAGCACTCCAAAAAATGTTAGTAAAATTTGACACCGGTTAGGTAGCTTAAGAGGTCAGTTAAAGGCTATGATAGTATCGAAGAGTATGTGCTTTTGAATCAGCTCCCCAATAACATCAGAAGCAAGTATGAGATTCGCAACTCCGCTGTCTTGAGTAATCGAACAGATTACTGCTTTACTGATTCCATTCCACATGCTCGTAGTGATTGCCGCCCTTCCTATAGATGCTCGCTTTATAGGAATGAAATAGTTTAAGCGGCAGTTTCATCAACTGAACCGGGTTAGGTACTTAACCTTTGAATGAATGGCCAAATGCTTTTCCTCCTGCTAGGAAAAATTAGAACTCTGGCGTGAAAGTAAATGCTCCGTTTAGGGTTTTTGCGTAATTTTAGGTAAAGTGGAAAAAAAGTAGCCATACGTCTAAAAGTATGTGGTTGACTTATTTGATGGGAAAGTAGTGGTGTCAAATCTCAGTTTTTAAGACATTGTGAACAAAACGATATACGGAAATTATATCCTTTTGGACGTTTTTCTCTGAGGAAGGAACAAAAAAATTCTCAAAAAATCTGTCCATTCAGTGTCGACTTTAAACTTGTAGTCAGGCACTCAGTGTAAAAAATTAAACGCCACGACGCATAAATGATAAAGAAGGCGAGGCCCGTAAATCTAGACTGGAAGGATTGTAAAATTGGCCAATTAGTAATGTTATGTTACATTTGTCCGGGCTTTAGAGAGAGTACGTGGTTCAAATCCCCGCTCAGCATCGCAAACGAAGGAAAATACGAAAAAATTATTTTTTTGGGTATCCTTCTTTCCATCAAGCCTTTCATTGATAAAATCCTGAGAGTAAATAAAATTGCAAAAAGTTTTCTTAAAAGAACTGTATGTCTGCATACATGAACACGAGTGGGTAGGTGGCTAGTGTTAGATCCTGAAACTAAAGAGTGTAATGACCTATTAAGCAAGTGAGTAAGAACTGCGCAGAAGAAGTTTATTCTTGTCCTCATTTGATATTTTCCACAACAGTTTGTATCAAATTGCGATCTCCTTTTGCCATGGCCTCAGTTCTTGTAGAGAACCAAAGTTCCCGTTGAGTCTGATTGAGTAAAATATTGCGTTATTTAAGTGTGAGATTGTTTCGACGAGAATTCAATGAAAGGATATGTAAGTTCCTCTACTTCTGATAATGAAAAAGAAACAAGCGGATATGATTTTCAATCAACATGCTGAATGTCCTCTACCTTTGTCTCTGCAAAAACCCTTGTGTTTAACAAAATTTTTTTCAGAAAAGAATTTAATTAAATTTCCTTGTAACCCAATAATTTTTTCTGCAATAACCTTTGAAACTCTGGTTGAAATTTATAGGAATCTTAATATTAAAACATAAAGAAGAAAGAACGTTTCTATGAAAACGTTGTGATGTAATTGTTTAAGCCAATAAACAAAGGAGAGAAATGGAAAAAAAAAACTTATTCATTGGAGGAAAGGGAAGAAAACCTTTAATAAATTGTACATCCTTTGAAGGATTTTGTAAGGATACAATACACATTTCAAGGAAAAAAAGAAAAACTTTGCCATTAGACTGAAATCAAATATTTAGAAAGAGGGTTGAGGAGAGAAACGGGCCGTTAAGGCTACAAAAGTTTTTTTTAATACGCTTAATTTATCTTGTCTGTGTGTGGTGTGTTGTGTCAAGGCGTTTAGTCAGTCAAGAATAGACCACCATCCCGAGACGAGACAGTTCACTGGCAACAAAAAAAGAACCGAACAAGACCAACAATATGCAGTCAACAAAGCAAACAAAAGTATTTTGACAACTCAAAGGTAACACATGCATACCCAATAGGTTGTATACAATATGCATTGTGTGTATGTGTGTATGTTATTTATGTAATGTTATGATGTAAATGATGCATGGCAAAGTTTGAAACTTTTAATTGACCCCCAATAAACTTCTTCTTTAAGCATGTTATAGCCAGTTTGCATGGTGCATCAAATCTTTCCATATCTCTCTCTCTTCTCTCTTTCTAGGATTCACTCCAAGGATTTTTAGTTCAATTTTCTTTCTTTCTTTTTTTCTTGTTGTTTTGTTTGTTTCTATCATATTTTCATCACTGGAAAAGAAAAACAACATAATTGATAAATGGGGATTTAAAGTTTGTCCGAACACCTACCATCAGCTTTCCCATACGTACCACCTCGGCCCATTTGTGATTAAAAGCCATACAGAGTGCCCCCTCCCTTCTTCTGACTTTAAGTTTATAAAACATATTTTCATTATTTGATTAACAAGAACAATTCCCAAAAAAAAACTTCCTTTGAAATTTGTTGGTTGTTGCCAGGAAGAATATTTTTTTTTGCTCTTCACCTGCAACATATGAAAGCATTTAGCATCGCATGTTCAAGCAAAAATCCCCCTTGGGGAATAGATTTTCGTTTTTTCTGTTTCACCCTACAATCTGTTGCAAGGATAATAACAATGAAACCATAATGGGAAGGAAAAAAACCCGCAGATTTAAAATTCCAGAGACCACAGAGATAACAGGCACTTTACCCAACTCCACTCAACTCCACCTTACTTGTTAATGCAAGATTTTAATAGAGGAGTGACATCATAAACTGCAAACAGATGAAGCGCGTGAGTGCGAGGATTGACTTCACGTTGATGCGAAAAGGAACCGGTTGTTAAATCAACAACGATGATTGTCGAACAATGATAAAGCATACACCGTTTTGCCAAAGGCAAGTCGAAAAGTTGATTTTTAAATGCCGCCGTATTGGAAGTGGGTTCCAGCCCCCTATTAACCTGATCCCATTATTGGGACGTCACATGTCTGTTTTGTATTTGTAAATTAATGCTCTCCGATTTAATTCCAACTTAAGTCCATTTATCCTGTAAATAGAGGCTCACCAACGACTGATCACCATGAAGTTTAAAATTAACCAAGAAAACTGGGTAAGCCTAGAGGTATTGTGGGTTGGCTATCAGACCAGAGCCCGTGTTCAAATACTTAGCTCAGAACACCTCGAACAAAAACTGTAACCGAAATATTCCTTCGGCGGGCTTTCCTCTCAGCAGACCTTCTGGCAAAAATTGTCCAACTTGACTGTAGTCTATTAGGTTTAATTAGACGTAAAGGCCCACGGCTTTAAACCCCCCAGGTCCAGATAATCAAGCGACAGTATGAAAAAAATATTTTTTTCGCTAACTTCCTTTGGCAAATTTTCGGGCAAAAGTTCCGAAAGTAAAAATGCCAATGAAAAGTTTCTTCAAAAAATCGTTTGTCCAGGTCCACACAGAGTGGGTTGCGATATGAGAAAGCTAGGCTGTTGTCCCTGACTACAGGGTGTAAGACCAATAAAGTTAATTAAAGTTAGAAGACCAGGGAGTTGAGTCACAAGTTTGGCGATTGGTTTCCACCCTAAAACAAGTCATTGTCGACAATAGCCCAAATGTATACAGACAAAAGGCCGATGTGAGAGTGCTGAAAAGGTTTCCTGCATATATTCAGATATCCTACACTAAGAAAACCCATTCCGGATCAAAGGTTGTGATGGGCCCAGGCCCTAACAGTTAATTCTTATAATTTGACGTCGTAATCCTAGATTACAGAAGTTCGTAACGAATCCCGGAAATAATAGGCTTCCACCACTAAATATAAATGATCATTGACCTCAATATCGCCCTGCTCTCTTGCATCTGAACAACATGCAACATAGTTTAATTTCTGATTCTTTATCAAGCTTTTTCAAACTAGACAAGTGATCCCAGTGTTATGGGACTCAGTATGTCGAACTCTTATTGAATAATTTGTTGAAGTATAGTAGACAGTGTGTGTGGTTTATTAAACAAGAGTCCGTGATTCAAACCTTAGCTAAGACACACCTTGAACAAAACGAAATATGAAAAAATATTTCTTAGGCGTCTTGCTCTCAGCAGATTTCTGTCAAAAACTCTGTGAAAAGTGTTTTAAAAATCTTTCGTTCGGAATCGACTTTAAACTGTAGGTCCCGTCACTTATGGATACGAAATTAAAACACACAACATTAGTGTTGTGACTAGCTGGGTTGTAAACCTGACTAAATGGTTCTAGTTTGGTTCGTATGCAGATAGGTTGGTAGGAAGTGAGGAAAAACGGAGGAAATTCTGAAGAAAGAAACTTCAGAGTTTAGTTGTAAGCCTTTAATTGAAATAGGAGGGGATAGTCCTTAAGGACGTTAAATACGATTCTGTTTACTTTGTAAGCGACAAGATAAACTTCTTCAGAAGAAGCTTTCCGTGCGGATACTACGGCTAAGAAGTGAGAAACCTTTGTCCTGGTCAAGCGATCATGAAGACAAAAACTGTGAACATCCAACAGATTGTAATACTTTACAGAAGCCACAGAACAGAAATCGAAGTGAAAATGGAAACAGTGTCCTCCCCAAAGTATAGGTTCTTATCCTCGATATGGAATTACGGATTTCCATATCGAAGATGAGTGCAAAAGCGCGAATGAAACTACCACTTATGAACAGAATTTCATTTTTTCTTCTCTTCTCTTCTCTGCTTTTCATTTCATTTTATTTTGTTGAGCTTGCGGGTAAATGCATGTATGAGCGTCATGTACAGTTCACTTCAATCATTCAGTCATTCATTCAATCCAAGAAATGCATTCACATGCTGAGGTAATATTAAGTTTCAGGCAGGCAAGCCAATATTCTCCTAACCAAGCAATAAGCTTGGCAAGCGCCAGTGAACTAGGAGGGGGGGGGGGGGGGGTAGAGAAGAGAGATAAAAATATTAACCGTTATGTTTTCAATTTGATGGCAACGCTGTTATATATGCATTGACGAGATTTTTTAGTTAGTTTTCTTTATTTTTTTTTGGAATACTATTTGGGGGGCCGGTGAAGGTATTTACAATAGTTTTCCAACACAATAATCTGTTGTACAGGAGATATAAAGAAGGAAAAACAATAATTTTGAATGGTTTTTGGCGTAGCAATATGGTAGCCAAGGGGAATTATTGCAAATGTTTTTAGCGAATGAAGTGACTGGAAAATCTCTGCATGCATAAGTAAATGGCAACAATGTTCCAGGGGAGCATTTCCATCGTCATATTGTATTAGAATTACTATGAGAGAGAGAGAGAGAGAAAGAGACAGACAGAGAAAGAGAGAAAGAGAGAGAGAAAGAGGTTTTTATTTTAAATATTTTGTAGTGGCTTTAGAAAGCTTTAAAGGGGGATATATAACTAGACTAGGGGACTAAAAAATTTTCAGCGGTAAGTCTTTAAGTTCGAAGGATAGCAGAGAGAAGTAAGAAACGTTAGCTAACCCCCACTTGAGCGCAACACTAAGGATTCTATTGTGTCTCTTAAATGAAACGTAAAGGAACCTGCCGCTGGGAAAGCTGTTGTCCAATGCAATGAATTATTCACAGTATTTGTTGATACTCATGAATTCCCTGGAGTATCCAGATAGCAAACTTCCTGGGTAATATTATAAGAAGCTCAAAACATGAGTGCTTTTGTACATCCAAGTTTAACTGGCATTAATGTCTTCTAATCAGTGTGTGAACTATTAAGTGTATTTCGTACTTCCCATTGCTATCCTTTAAGATAGATCGTGATGCCTGTACATTAGCTCTAGTAATGCTGCACTATTTGGTCGGTAGGTAGGTAGGTAGGAAGGTAGGCGTGGTAGCTTTAATACCAAAAGCTTACTTGAGCACGCATAGCGGCCCTTTGTGATGCCACAGATAAACGTAGTCCCTGTACTGATCAAGTTCCACCAAAATAGAGAAGAAGTTGGTCTGCGCAAGGGCAGCGCGAAAGTTGGATAAACGAAGCTATATCCTTGACATCAATGGACGATAGCTCCGTTAAGCTGACAAAGATTGGAGAGCTGAATAACGTATATCTGTACCATGCAAGAAATGATCATTGGCAATGAAAGTGGATAACAATCGCCTCTTCCTCAGCGGATCTGCACTCACGGCAGAAGTCGTTAGATGGGAGCGGCATTCTTTTCGCGTGTCTTCCCATAACACAATGGCTTGTAGGCATGACCACTGTGGTCAAGATGATGTTTCCTCCAAGTCCGAGTAACAAGTTGATGCGCTTTCTATCCATCGAGGCCCAAGTGAGTCTAGCAGTGGAGCAGTACTCATATTGACCCATAGCTTGGCATCCTGAAAGAATGTCCGCGCAATGGCCACAGAAACTATTTGGACGTTCGAATGAAGCCATTGAGCCCACTAACGTTCAAAGATTTGATGCTCGTCAAAATGATATCCAAAATGTTTCTTTAGAGGAACTGGACTGCTTTGAATTTGGCAACACCTCACCTCTTCCTTTGCCTTACATTGCTGCTTGGCTGTTATAAAAATCAATGATCGGTTAGCTGCCGCAACACATCGAAGGAATCCCATTCTTCTATTTATAGATCGAATTGAGTGATCCCTAGTGTATAACAACCACACTACACACACTATTAGTCCAAGCTAGTCCCATGCTTATCTACCTTTTGCCGCTTTAGTTTGCATTTTCTCTTATTCATCGCCGCCTACCTGCAGTTTGATGTTCTTTTGTCAGGAGGTGGGACGTCGTACACCAAAAATTTCTTAATTTGAAACCATCATGCCAAGGGCTTGGGTGACAAAATTACAAAAATTAAAAAAGTTGACTATGTTGCTTTTATTGGCTTGCTGGTTCTGTCCGATTATCTGACTTTTCATATTGAGTTATGAGGAAATAATAGATTTGGCCGTAAGCTACATGGCCTTCAAAAGTTGACTCAAGGAACACTAAGCCATCCACGGCAATCACCAACAAATACTGTGCCGTTGCTGCATGAACCTTCTAGCCATTCTAGCAGCAAAGTAATGTTTCATGGCCAACAAATAGGAGAGAAAGAAACTAAAAAGAGGATTAACTGAGAAGAAAGAATGGAAGTTTCTTCGGTTGAAACTTTCATAAATTGGTTCAACATATATTGTAACTGTTGCAGAAATCTGACGTGTATGTCTGTATGAAGGGAACCAACTTTAGCATGAATTCAAGACTATAGAAACAGTAACCTATTCTGCAGGATATTCTTTATGAAGAATAATTGGGAAAACCCGTTTAGACATTAGCAAATAATTAATAAAAGAATCTCGGCTAAGTTGTTGAAAAAATCTACATTCGATTTTAAGGTAACGGACAAGTGTATGATTCCCTCAAGTATAAGAGGTTTCATACCTATTTCCTTTCCTAAAAACCAAACATAAAAACTCAGGCGATCAACCGAGCTAAGGCTCACGGCATAACTCAAAAATGGGTACCATCTACAAAGGATTGCGTCAAATAACAATATGTGGCACGCAAAGTTACCTTGGAAAAACACTTTTTAAGATTTTATTGCCAATAAGGTATAGGGGATAATATACATAATTGAGTAAATTCGGAAAGCTCTACCAACACATGGACTGCGACCGCTTCAACCTCTCCATATTAGAGCAATGCACAAACCACAGATCCAACAGGGTTTATAAAAGAATTTAAAACAGCCTGCTAACAATGTCAATCCACGTGTTAGTGCCACGATTTGGTGTAACGCCACAGTTATAGCATATAATACATAATATTCTCCTAAAATCCCAGAATCGATAGGAATATTCATTTCAATTTATTCGAATAGACCACAAACTGTTCCGCTTCACGTTTAATGACAAAAAAATGTATTTACTAATTTTCCCTCCATCCTTTGTCCCATCTGTAACGCCTTTATTTTGTTTCTTTCTTTCATTTGTGTTCTCAGGATTCCTCTTCAATTCCTCTCTATATTTATTCCATTTTTTTTATCCATTTTTTAATACTGACTTCGTTTTTATGAAAATTAACCATTGCTATAATAAACCCACATCAATTACATAAGTGACTCTATGACCTTGGAAAATTACTTACATTCTTTGAACGCCTCGTGTTTCTATGTGTGTACCTTCAGTGTGTGTGTGTGTGTTTGGATATGTATTTAAAAGCGTTATGTCTAACCTTCGACCTTTTATGCCCCTTCGGAGCGACCAATAAAGCCACCACTTATGGGAGGCACATAACTCATGTTCGTTGGATCATTAAAAAATAAACGAATAAATGAATGAAAATGAATGAACCTAACTAACATAGAACAAACAATGAATTGCAATATGAGAAATGAAAAACCACATGCAATGTTTAGTCTACAATATGATATGTGTCTGTCGCATAAACAAAATATGTACACATGCAAATACTTATGGATTCACTGTATATTGTTTAGTTTTTTATCCTTCCATAAACATCCACTCCAAACGTCACCTCGCCATTTAATACAACGGAAAATGCAATGGACTGAACAGGAATGCCTCCGCTTACAGGGTATTGGTTTAATAAATTTTTGCTTTGTGTGGGCATTTTTCCTCCTATTTATTCCAAATTTACCTTTGAATTCCATGACCCGCGATACAATTCACTCAGTCAAATTCCTTTATACTGACTTATTCATAACTTATAACAATAAACGCATTCAGTACCCACACCCATTAATACAAAAAACCACAAATTATGGCATACACTGAATAAAATTTATTGGAAGTTCGTAAATAGTATCTGATCGACATTTACAGTTACAAAAAAAATTACCCATTTGTATTGAACATCCAATAATCAACTAATTGGAAGCCCTCCCTTAAAGTTATAACTTTAAAAAAATATATAGCGACAACAACAAGTTATAGATCCTAGCATCGCGAAAAGGACAACCTAGGAGACGAAACTGAGTGAAGAAAAACCGAAGGGAAACCTAAAATATAATGAAGTTCAATAAAAACCCTCCCGCCACAAACTAGAACCGCAAATACATGACGAGGTTGTGCTTAAAAGTTCGCGGCAAATGAGAAAAGAATACTTCTTTTAATTACGACTTCAGGACAATAACACAACAAAAGGCTGCACCCACATGGGTTAGTATCCTACAAGTTGGAGCTTGCGGAGAACCGTTACATATGCAAAGTTATACGTTCAAGATTTTCTAACATTTCATCTCCTCTTCCTATACTAACCCTAACTATCCTCTCCGCCTTTTAGAGATGCAAATATAAAAATCGGGTCAACTGGACCTCCACGCTACGTACTTGCCAATCAATTGGGCAAGTACCCCGTCCTCTAACCATAACCCATAAACTATGCTCGTGTGACATTAAAAACATATTTATACAAACATGCAAAGCTCGGTGGGAACCTACACAACACACCAAACTTAAAAGTCGCCCCTCCAACGACCGACCTAGTTCCTAAGAAACTTTTTCATAGGCCAAACATTTAGTCCTACTTTCAGCGTATTTGACAGGAAATCTGCTAGAGTTGGAAGTCGCCGTTGAAATATTTGTTTCATATTTCACGGAATCTCTGTTGGAGATAGGTCTGGCCAGGGTCTTGCACACAGTGGACCTCAATGCTCCTAATAAGACTAACCATGCTTTGCTAGCCTTACGGACGCTAAAAACTATCTGTCGGAAACTTCATGAGTGCCGATATGATCTCCAACAAGGACCAACCTAGACGCCATCACATAGTAACACACTCACATACCAGCTAATAGTAACGGACAAAAACAAGTAGAGTTCATAAATACACAAAAACTGTCTAATCATCTTCTCCTGATGAGCAGATCGATTCCAAGACCATTCATAATAGAAACGAAGGATGCCGTACATTAGCTCTAGATAAGGACTCGGCTCACACGTATTATAACTAAAACATACACCACGGCCTACAACTACTGAGATAGACGGCGACCCCTCTCGAATAGATTACTCCTGACGAGATATAACAAATAAACCAAACGTGTTCCTCAAAAAGAAAAATCACTGACCATCCGGAAAAGTTTATGAAAAACATCAAATGAGTTATCCTAAATTCTCCCCTTACTCAACAGAATCCATGCATTTCTAAGCTTTAATTGCAAAATCAGATAATAAGGCGCAAAGAATGCTTTCTTTCAAGAAAAATGTTTTGCTGACGTACCTCCTCTTCGACTATGCAGACACTTCTCTTAAAGGGCATGGAAATTCCATATGATCCAGTACCCACAAAGTGATGTACATCCACAATAATATTCTGTTATAGTTAACTGGATCAAGCTCAAAAAAAAACAAGTTGAGTTCAGGCTAGAATATGTATGCCAGATTGGAGAATCTTCTTAATCACAATTGGACACAAGGGCATAGGACCATGCAGCCAGTTCCCACATAAGAGATCCAAGGTGTAAAGCAAAAAATTGCCAACACAATTCCGCGCTATATAAGCAACTCTTGTCCGTACCAAAGTTATACCCACGGACAACTTATGCCTAAA
>QOCX01006273.1:0-11575 GCA_005959815.1 Sarcophaga bullata
TTGAGCATGATTTTTTTTCTTTTTTTGCTTGAAATAGAAACTTTTTTCACAATATTCGTTCCATTTATTTTGAAACTGCTCCCATAGAATTTAAATTACAAATCTTCGGTAGAAAAATAGTTTTTTTCGGTTGCCTTTATTTGAACTACTGTCCATAAAACCTATGTTTTTCACATTAAAATTCATTTTCATTTCATGATATTGGAATTTATGTTTATTAAACATTAAAAAAAAAAGAAAACTTCTGAAATAAAAAGAAAACATTTGTAATTATTCGTAAATGAACGACACACACACACACACATTTATTTTTAAATTTAATATGTATTCCATGGAAATATGCTACAAAGCTTTTAAAGAGAAAGAGAAGAAGACAATTTGAATTTCTATTTAATTTTTACACATGCTTTAAATATTATTCTGTGAACTGAGAAGCTGCTATGGTACTATGGTAACCACTATGATACAGACACATCAGTGAAATTAGAATGCAACCCTATCTACCGGTGGTATTCAGTTGCTCCGCTTGACGTTGGGGGAGAGGGAATTGATAATCTCCATTGTGAATGAAAACTAAAAATCATAATAATACGGACAGTAAATATCTTCAAGCTCTTCAAAGCCTTAAGGGATATTTACGGGAAGAGTTTTTAATGACCTATTATGTATGTACGTATGTATCAGAGAGATGTCAGCAATGAATCGTTTTTTCGCTACTCATAAGCACTCATGAAATTTTGAATATAATTGAGTCAACAGTATTGAAATTTCATTCGTACCCACAACAATGTTGATTTACAAGTACAGGTTGCAATAGGTATGAGTACAACGTTGACATCAAGCTCATACCATTCGAAATATGTTTGATTCATAAGCCTACTCATTTAGGGCTTTTTTTTTTGTAAGGCAAGCAATTACACTGGCCTGCCTGCTTGCATGGAAAACATAGACAAATGCACTCAATTTTGTATTTGTTTTACAAAAACAAGCCCTCAAATTTATAACTTTCGAAAAATGCTTACAATGCTTCGATTGACTCGAATCATACATCAAAATTTACAGTCTTAGTTGTGTTGCATTTGCAACAAAAACAAAAAGACACACAAGCAGCAAACACACAACAGCAAACAGATCAAACATACGAACTTCTTCTTCTTTAATCTGCGTGCTCGAATCATACTTATTTTGTGAGTCGAAATCAACAACATCATACGTATTGTGTTGTTAAGTATGAGTATGATAAGTACTTCAAACTATGAATATGAGTAGAGGTTCCATAATGTTAAAATAAGTATGAATGCGTATAAGTAACGGAAATTATGAGTATGATTCGATTCTACTCATCTTTTTGAATACTCATTACTGATCTCTGATATGTATGTATGTATGGATGTATGCATGTCAGTGCCATTTTTTTTATTACTTTGATGTTGGGCCTACTAAATCGCCTTCAAGGCTTTATTGGATAAACTTTTTATGTTAAAATCCTCCAAACTTGTATGCTACCTTAAGCCGAAGATATAAGCCACTATGATGGCCGTTTCAGTAGGATAATGACCTTCAAGTATCTTACTTTTTCGCTTGAGGCTACAGAACTAAGTTTAACTGAGAATTTTGTGGAATGTAGTCAAAACAGTAGTCGCCGTAGTCTCGGGGGTAGTAAGTTGGCTTATTAGACCTGAGGCCCCAGTTCAAACGCCAGGCCAGACTTTCCAACAAAATGAAATTCTGAAAAAATCTTTCTTTTCAAGGAAGTCACAGATTTCTGGCAAAAGCTCTGAGAGTGAAATAAAATTGCCATGAAAAGTTTCTTAGAAGAACTGTCGTTAAACGTCCCACTCAATCATGTATAAAATTAACAAATTTTGCGAGTTGCAAGTTAAACTATCAATAAAGCGAAGACATGTAGTGACAACCAGCGTACTGGCCAGTAACAGTTATTATTATTTAAAAACTGCCCCGCAGCCCTTGTTCTACGTTAAAGGGTTAATTTTAAACAACAAATAATTTATCATGGAAAAAAATCCTAGCTATCCTACTCCATATTATTTTTAGGTGTGTAATTATTCCAAGGATTTTTTTTTATTAAACATTACAAATTGTTTTTCACAGCCAAGCAAAATAATTACTCAGTTTCACTTTTAAATATTTCCCTAAAGTCACCTTTGTTCTTCCTGTTAAAACTATGCTGTCTTTCCTTCAGAGAAAAATAGTTTTTATTTTTACTTCAACATTTTAAAAATATTTTTGCATGGCGAATGTTATTTGATACACGTTCACTACAAATATTATTTTATGATTTTTTGCAAAAGTTTTATACAAAATAAATCACAGTTATTAGTACAGTTATCTTATATACAAGATATGGACAAAAACTTTACACGCTTGTAGTATCAAGTATTCCAAGCTGAATGTACAAAAATACAGCATAAAGTTATGTGCTTAGCTCAGCTTAATCAAAACAACAGTTCCCACTACCGTTACTAAATACGCAGGCGTCTTTAAATCTTTTTTAATATTTTATAAGCTCAATTAAAATCCTAGTTCATAGCACTATTTAATTAGCCTCTAGTGTAAGGCAACAGCTGAGTATGAACCGTTATATTCGTATTATTTGTTACTTTGTTACCCAAAAACAAAATCCTTAAATGGCATGCTTGCTTTGCTGGCAGCTGCTGCTTTGTAAAGGTTACTTTTGAGGTTTTCAAGGAAACCGTTATTTCACTTAACAGAACACCAAAGGGTCTACGGAATGCTGCATGTGTGTTTGCGTCTGATGAAGAATGCAGTTTGTTTCGGGTTTAGAAATCAGGTAGAAACTAAATTCATAAACAATTAAAAGCAGTATTTTATGACGAGTTTTTTTTAGGGTTTTTAATGGCGTTTTATGTTAGGGTTTCCGGTTAAGGTGAAAAATTCTGTAAAATGCAAATACACACAGTCTTAATCATGTCAGTTAAATAGAACATAATTCCAAGAGTTTCTTTTATTGCGTCCCCGAAATGGATTTTAACTTCAGGGTATTAAAAAAAAAACCTCGATGAACGTCTCTAGTGGGTTTCACCACCACTTATGACCCTCTGGAGTATTCCGAACCATTACTTGCAACACTGAACAATATCCGAACGAGCTTCTTGTTATAATTCCATACGTACCTTATTGCAGTGGACTTCATCACCAGTTATGATCCTCTGGAGGAGTAATCAGAACCATCACTTACAGCCTAAAACAATATCTAAGTAAGCTTCATACATACATAATACCTAATTGGGCATTACAACCCTTCAGTCAGGATTACGGTCTAGTTTCTCACACCAGTTATGTTGTGTGTTATGTTTTTAATTTTATACATGAGTGGCTGGACCTACAGTTTTAAGTCAACTCCGAACGACAGATTTCTGAGAACTTTTCATGTCAATTTATTTACTTTCAGAGTTTTTGGCAGGACTTTCTGAGAGGAAGCCCCCAAGAAATATTTTTTTCATGGCCTGGCCTTTCGTCTAAAAAGCCACACACCAACACACTACCTACTAGACTACAGCGAGTTTCACCCCACGATTTCTTACTTATTTAATTGGTCATTACAACCTTTAGCTAGCATTACGACCTAGCTTCTCCATGAGCTTCGAGACCTACAGTTTAAAGTCGACTCCGAATGACAGATTTTTGAGAAATAATAATAATTTTAATAAACCCTCAGAGTTTTAATCAAAAGACTGCTGAGAGGAAGTCGCTAAAGAAAGATTTTTTTGTATTTCATTTGGTTGATGTCTTAGCGAGGACTTAAACCGCGATCGTGTGTCCAATAAGCCAACACACTATCTACTAGACTACGGCGACTTTGACGATTCCAATGGCGAATATTAAACGAGTTTTGGGATATCAACAGTAAGTTCACACATGATCATTCAAAACCAAAAGTTAAGAAGGAGAGGAGAATTCTTGAATTAGTAAAAGTAGATTCGGGACGAGGAATTCAATAAAAAAAAACTACTTTAGGTACCTTACTTTCTAAATATACCACGTATCAAGATAATTTTAGATTATCAGACACCCATTAGTAGGCTAACTAACTAGGCGGCCAATAAACGTTTTATGCTAGAGCAAGCCATCTTTTCTAGTAAATCTACTAATAATGGAATGTCCTATCCTAAACAACATAACATTTGAAACTTTTGTAATACCCAAGGACAGAATTGCATTCAATGAAACAGTTTGGATGAAGGAATTGTGGCTTACATTCCTAGTAAAGATTCTTGTTTGTTACGGAGGTCTCCACCACTATTCAATTCGAATAAAAAGTTCTAATCGTAGGTGATTTGTTGAGACTCAGTTTTTCTGTTAGGATTGAAGGGAACATATCTAGATAGGTTAAGTAGGATAGGTCGCAGTGGTAGCTATGATATCAAAAAGCTTACACAAACACGCATAGCGGCCCATTGTGACGCCACAGGTGAACGCAGTTCATGCACAGACCAAGTTCTACCAAAACCATAGAAGAGGAAGGAAGTTGGTCAGCGCTAGGGCTGTACATTAAAAGCATGACCATCTGGCTACCAGCCAGAAAGTTTGATAAACGAAGCTATATCCTTGACATCCGTCATGCTGACAAGAAATGGGGAGCCAAATAACCTAAATTTGCGGCTTGCAAGAATCTGGCAAAGAAAGTAGATAACAGTCGCCTCTTCCTCAGCGGATCTGCAGCCATGGCAGAAGTCGTTAAATGGGAGCCGCATTCTTTCCGCGTCTCTACCCATAACCTGACCTGTAAGCATGGCCGCTATGATAGAGATGATGCCACGACCAAGTCCGAGTAAACTGGGTTGGGTGCGCCTTCTATCTATTACGGGCCAGGTGAGGCTAACGGCTGTGAGCAGGACTCCTCATTTACCCAGGATAGGTGGCGTCTCGAAAGAATTTCCGCGCGATGTCCAATTTCACCGAGGCAAGTGGCATACCCAAATCGTGATTGAAGAGTCTCCACAAGGAGTACACCAGCTCTGGCGGATTTGTTCTATCCTGCAGTTTCCCGGAATGTTATGCCAGTGGACATACCTACATAAATGAGTGTGAAATGTTGCCGATGTTGCTTTTTTTTTTTATTTCATTTCATAGTTTAGAAGACCTCTTCTCATTGAAGCTATACATTGCGTAGTTAGCAACACACTTACATTCAATCGTTCAGCTGTCAATTACTCTGCCAGACTCTTAAGGCAATTATTCTCAACCGAAACCCCTATATTTGTAGCCACATCTGCTTAGTTCAACATACGTCTCACTCTCGGTTTATGGAATAGTTGTTTTAAGTTTTCTCTCTCCCTTTCTCCTCCCTCTATTTTACTCCTTCTTGTCCTCTTGGCTAACTAAATGCAGACACACTCCTGTTGTATATTTATACCTGGACACCAGCTAGAAATTGCTGAGGTCAGGTTTACGTACCATAAAGTGCAGAAAATGCCAAAGAAAAAAAGGAGAAAAAATAAAAAAATATTTAAAATTTCTGGGTTTGTTTCCGTATTTTTTTCATTTTTTCAAATTTATTCTGTGAGTCCTAAAAAAAAGAAATTAATTTTTGCCAAGTGGTATGTGGGTGACATTTTGTTATAATAGTAGCACTGCACATGATGATTCTTAAATTGACTACAACAAACACATACAATTTTTGTGTTGCGGTTATGTTGTTTTGTTAACTCCCGGTTGTGTGGTGGAATTTTTTCATGGGGCAAATGAAATTCTAAAGAATTTTCCTACCATTTCGGGGAAATATGCATCTGTTCCGAACGATAGAGTTCAAAAGCTTTTTCGTCACAATTACGTACACTCAGGGTATTTATTAGAAGGCCTTAGAAAGAGGTCAATCGGCAAAAATAGTTTCTTTTTTATTCTCCCTTTCAAAGTGTTTTTCCACGATTGGATTGAAAATCTTTCTAAGCGCGAAGAAAACACTAATTGGGCAAAATCTTCTTGAGTCACCTAATCGCGAAGAGAAAACAGAACGTGCGAGAAGTCATTGTTTGCTTGTGGAATAATACGGTGAGGGTTCACGGTGATTAGGTGAACCCTCTAGTCAGGATTACAACCTAGCTTCTCACATCACCCATGTTGTGTACGTTAATTTTAATCATGAGTAGCAAATCCTACAGTTTAAAGTCGACTTCAAACGACAGATTTTTAAGAAGCTTTTTCATGGCAATACTGTTTTTGCAAAAAGTCTGCTAAGGGGAAGTCGCCGACAGAAATATTTTTTCATATTTCTTTTCATTCGAGAAAATAAGTCAAATAAGTCACCACACCGGCCAACCTACCAGAATACGGCGCTTCTACGTAGAACATGATCTTTTAAACACCAGGGTATATCGAGGGGTCTACGCATTTCAGAAATGGTGATTGTGTGACAAAGAGCCTTCGGAATAGGCAAATAAGCTTGAAGACAATAAATTATACAGATTAGTGCAACAAAGAAATGCCCTGAATTTAGTGGCATTAGAAGCGTGTAAAAAGTTTCTCAAAAATCTTTTATTCGAAATCGGCTTAAAACTGTCGACACATAAAACGATTAAATTTAAAAGAGAAGTGAGGTCTGGCAATAGGAGGGGATACAATAAAAGGTGTTAAAAATTATTATTGAAATGAAACCACCATTACGTATGTATGTATGCATGGATACGTGGAACAGTGAAATGTAAATTCAAAAAATTCCTCCTTTAGAATATGAGTTATTGACACAATTTTTTTTAATTTTATAGCAGAGTGTGGTAGTTTTTGATTCACATACATAATTGGCCACTACAACCCTTCAGTCAGGATTACGACCTGGCTTCTCACACAACTTATGTTGTGTGTGGTAAATTTTTTACGTGAGTGGCGGGTCCTAAAGTTTAAAGTCAACTCGGAACGAAAGATTTTTGAGAAAATTTGCATGGCAATTTATTTGCACAACATAAGTGGTGTGAGAAGCTAGGCCGTAATTCTGACTGTAGGGTTGTAATGGCTAATTATGTAGGTAAAGGCAATTGTAGTTAGTATGTTGACTTAATAGACATGAGACCTCGGTTTAAACTACAAGTTAGGATTGTCATGGCAATCATACAAGATGATATGCAAAACTTCCAAGTATGAAGTGAGCGTTTTTATTGAAAATAAATCACAATTTTTTAATGGAAATGTAAAAAAAAAACATTCTATTTTGAAAGTATTGGCTAATGCTGGTCTACACATTGTTGTGGATTCAAATGAATTAATTGTTGTCCATACAGGTCCTCCAAAATAGTCTAGCGTAGCTTAACAGCAAATAAAGGATCACATACTCCTAATCCAACCAACTACAGAGCATTTCTTTGCCGCATTGAATATTCAGCTTGGTCGTCGAATTTGTTCGTTGCCCCTGCTTCTCATATGATTTCTCTAGCATACTCCACGGCGCATTTCTTTGCCGCATTCAGCTTGGTAGTTGAAGTTGCACATTTCCTATGCTTAGAATATGATTTCTTTCGCTTAGGCGTTGTCCTAGGGAATGATTCCTCTTTAAAACATTCAAACAATACTTCAGATGAGCAAAAATCTTATTTCAACATCTCTCAGCTTCAATTCCAATTATTCCATTGTCCAATTTGTTCGTTGCCCATGCTTCTCATATGATTTCTCTAGTATATTCCACAGCGCATTTCTACTTGGTCGTTGAAGTTGCACGTTTTCTATGCTTAGAATATGATTTCTTATGCTTAGGGGGATTGTCCTAAGAAATGCAGTTTTCTTCGCTAGTGATAATTGCATGCAAAATGTAAGCGTTCAAACAATATTTCAGACAAGCAAAAAATCATATTTCGGCTTCAGTCCATATGGCCCCCAATACCTTTGCTTTTGCTTGAACCTTCTTTCTTTTACGCATGGAAATGGCTGCTTGATTCATGCCTAATGATTGGCATGTTTCTTTTTGCGTTTGGACACAAATCTTGATCGAGTACTGTGTCTAATTTATGATCTTCAAACTTTCTTGCTGTTCCGGAGGCTCTTCACACCAATGCGCAATTTTGAAATACGCAAACCACTCAATATACCCTGTTTTTGATAGAGTGTGTTCACCTTGAAGTCGCCGTAGTCTAGTTGGTAGTGTGGTGGCTTACTACTGACAAGAGGCCAAGGGTCAAGATATGGAAAAATTTCTTTGGGCGACTTCCCCTAAACAGGCTTCCGGCAAAAACTCTGAGCCAAAAATTAAAATTGCCTTGAAAAGTTTCTCAAAAATCTGTCATTCGGAATTGGCATTAAACTGGAGGTCCAGCCATGTGTAAAATTAATACACACACATATGTTGTGGGAGAAACTAGGTCGTAATCCTGACTGAAGGGTTACATACACACACGTATGTATGTAAACAATTCGAAATTTTTCTTTTCCGTTCCATTTCGTGTACCCTTCAGGGTTCTACATCAACAATGTATGTTGTTTGCTCAACATACATAGGATATTTGGCAATTACAATCTTTAGTTAAGCTTACGACCTTACGAGCTATCTTCTGACATCAATTATGCTTGCTCAACACTGTTAACTTTTTTTTTCCAATAATGTAACCAGGATACGTAATTGAAATTCTATATTTTCTGTACAAGAACACTTCCATGATATTGGCATTTAAAATCTTGCAACAAATCTGACACTCTTATTGCATTTTATTTACAGTTTTTAAGGGTCTTCTCTACCTTGTTGCAGTCATCATCCTTAACAATGCAATATTTCAAGGAATACCATGCAATGCAGGGATATTGTTACCCAAAAAATTGAAATAAAAGTTAATACACACACACACAATAACAATGGAAATCGTTACATCAAATTGAAAACAGAAAATTCGTTTCAAAAAAAAAGGATATTAAATGAACAGATTTCACAATCCTTTATTGGATTACAAATTCAATTTCAATTTCGACAACAGTTTCTAATTAAAATGCATGTCTAGTCTCGGAAGTTTTGAAAATATTATCATTATCATGGCGATTATTTATTGCAAATTAATTTTCCATTGAAAACTTTCAATTAAAATTACTACTCCACCCCCCCAACCCAAAAGCTTAGAAGACTTTAATTAAAGTAATCAATCTTATCCGACACAAATGTCTGCAACATTTATTAACATTTTACGCAAATTTGTTCATTCAATTAAAATTTTTGATATTTTGATCAACATCATTATTATCGGGTAGGCCATCTATCGGTTTAAATTTAAACTATTCGGTTATTTTGAATCTGACTATACTTATGTCATTCTATTCTGTCACAAAATTCAGTCAATTATCCACCTGGAGCAACATTGGAATTTGTTGGAAATTTATTTCCAATACAACGACAATTGCTGGGAAATTGCCCGCAATGAGTATAAAATTTGGTCGCAGTGAAGTTCCCACAGTGCCCCGTATAAGCAAATTTATTGCTAAAGCTCGTGAAACTGCGTTTGACACTAACCTTGATCGAGTACTGTGTACAATTTATGGTCTTGAACCTTTTTTTGCCTGTTCCGGGAGACTCTTTATCACCAATCGCCATTTTTGAAATACGCAAAACCACTCGTACAGTAAGTACGAGGGTTTGAAGGTTTGGCTAAGAGTGTGCGTGAGGAAAATTCATCAACATGAATTCGTCATCTTCTCCAGAATTGAACATTTCACACACCACTTGCGAAATGATCTCGGTATGACGTCTTACAAACTTCAATTGGTTGAAGCCACATGATCATCTTGCTTTGTTTTTGCTTCGCTGGATGGACCAACGATAAACTGCACGATGATGTTGATTTTGCCAAAAACAAATCAATTTTTGCGGATGAAGCTCATTTGCATATTGATGGGTACGTTAATAAGCAAAATGCCGTAGTGTAGGGCTCAGAAGACGGGCGTAAAAGCCAATGCACCAATTCGAGTGACTGTTGGGTGCAGCCTGTGAAGCGCAGAGTTATCATTGACCTATATTTCTTTGAAAAATAAAAACGACTCCACCATTACGATCGATGTCTCCATCGATCTCCTATTGCATCATGATAAGCGATTTTTTCGTACCCGTCTTCATGCTATTGATATGAACAATGTTTGGTTTCAACAGAATGACGCAACTTGCCATACATCTCATGTCACAATCGATTTATTGCGTCAAACGTTTGATGGCCATTAACTTAGCCGAAATGGTGATGACAATTGGCCACCAATAAGCTGCGATTTGACTCCGTTGGACTATTTTCTGTAAGATGCCGCTAAAGAAAAGCAAATTGAGCATTTGAAGCCCAACATTCGTGATGCCATGGTGGAGATATGGCCCCATAGACTTGAAAAAGTTCACGAAAATTGTTGCAATCGAATGAGGTACTGTGAGGCTGGTCTCTGCTAGCCATCTGAATGAAATCATATTCCATTTACAACCGGATCCGAAATTGTGCTTCACAACAACAAAAGGAATAAATTTGGCAAAATTATAAAATTTAAACTTTTAAATGGCTCACCCTGTACTTTAATACTAAAATTTATAAACAATTTCTATGAAAATCTCCTTAAGGTATAATAAGAAATTTTTTTAATAAATCCAGCCTAAAAGTAGACACCACCTGATGGATATAAAAGCATTGCTACTTATAAATATACTTGGAATTTATTATGGAAATAAAAATATATTATTTGCTTATATTTTACTGTCAGCACTGTATAAGAATAAGAAATTTTAAAAAGTTTTCTTTTTATTTTTTAATTTTTTTTTCTAGAGTCTTTGAAGAGCAATACTCAAGCAATCATATTTCTTCTGCTCATGCATCAGACGACTATTGCCATCATGAAAGTTAATGTACCCAAGAAAGGTAGGTGATTATTATTAAAGAATTTATTTTATTAAAGAATTTCAGTTTATTCCACCATTATTATTCGAATAATTTCGGGTTTAAACTGTTGCTGCTACATGCAACAAAATTAGTACGTATGAATCCTTAGGCGATTTGAATTGTTGTTGAGAGTTGTACTTTGCGTGGCAGATAAAGTTGTAAATCCAACGATAAATACGCCATAATGTGCTGTAAAATAGGGTCAATCCCGTGATGTTGAAAATTCAAATCATTCTCTTCAAAATTCTTTACAATCTTTCCAATGCCTTGCAAAATAGATCGTTTAGAAAGCCCATAATCACTGTGGAATGCTTGAAAAGTAGTCACGTTTGAATTACCACCAGAAAACAACGGCGTCTATCCCCCTAACTGCAGTATTATTATTCGAATAATAACAGGCTCAAACTGTGTTGCTGTCTCATAGCAACAGAAGTCCCTGCCATTTAGTTTTGCTCACAGCCAAAGTGAAGTAGTTGTTGGCTGCATTTACTGAGAAGCAACAAAATTGCAGCTCAACGAACCAAAAAAACATTTGTATTCCATCATTGCCATTGAAAAACGACAAGAAATCCATTCATCCACTTTGTTGAATGGACAGAATTAAAGCCTGAGGAGAATGATTTCGGTAAACGAATGATGAACAGAGACTAAAAGAATGATAGACTAACTGTCAGACGAACAAACAGAGACTAGTAGTATAAACTATAAATTATGACAAC
>QOCX01006274.1:0-11574 GCA_005959815.1 Sarcophaga bullata
AAAACTTACAAGTTCAATATTTCTTTTTTAAATTTAAAGCTGCTTTTACTTTTAAAATGAAAATTAAACAAAGTTTTTTTGTGTTATAAATGGAAAATTAAGCCGATCTGATAGAGATAACCAATCAATTTAAAATTCTCAATATTCCTAAGTGGAATTTTTGGAAACCTATCCTTTCTTGCTGAGGTCTCTATGGGTTTTTGATTATTATTGACAACACTGTCCAAGAAATATCATCTTGTTTATTTTTATTAACGTTTTTTTTTAATTTTTTAATGTTTGAGTCACTCACCCTCACAAACAAAAGCATCAGTTATAATAGTAGTAACAACAACAAACACAGAAATATAAGAGAGAAACATAGTCTTTAATTTTTCTCCATTTATCTTTTTGTTGCTCTTTCTTAAAAACCAGTATTTTTTTCTTCTTTTTTTTTTGTTGTTGTTAAACACAAACTTGGCTTAAAACGAAAACACTGTATTTGTTTCATTTTATTTACTTGTTAAAATGCTAAAAGCATTCACAGGAATGCATTTATATTTATTAAAAACATTATTTTTAAATTATTCAGTCAATAGTTAAGTAAATAAACAATAATAATTAATAGAATTTATAAGCATTTCACATAGCTAACTTATAAGCTAAGCTTAATAAGAATAATAGGCCATATAAAAATCTCTTTATACGGATTGGCATTAATATAAAATTCTTTTATTTAAACTTATTAAAATTAAATTTTATTTTTCCCCTATTGATTGTATTGTTATTTCAAACAAAACAAAGCAAAACAGTCAATAGCCTCTATATGTACATAGATCTTTAGCCAACAGGTGTAATTCTTTTTTATTTCCATTTGAATCGATTTCCAATTTAATCTTTCTATTCTAGACTGTCTTTGATTTGATTATAACAAAAATTCCTTTTGCATAGTTCTTCTTCTGTCTGCCTATACAAATTTTTCATTGTTCGAAAAGCAAAGAAAAGAAGGAAAAAACAGGTAAAGATTGAACTTTTCATATAGGGCGAGAAATAGTATATATAAAAATGTGTACCTTTTATTGGCAGAAGTTAATTAGCGAATTCTGTCCAGCCATCATTATTGTTGCATTTTTGCATGCATAACGAATTTTGTTTTTCTTCTGAGTCATTTTTTTAGACTTTTTTTTATTAATAACCTTAAAACTTCATCTGTGTTTCAGTTTGTAAGCAATTGTCGCTATTATTTAATATGTTAACATTTTGTACGGTGTCACTCTTCAATTGGTACTGTGAGAAAAAATTGGGAAATTATAAAATATTCTTAAGGAATTTATGTTTAATGTTTTACTTTTTTAATAGGGATTTTATAAAAATTTTCACTTAAAAAGTCCTTTAAAACTTGTAAAGACGGTCTTGCTTACTTAATTGGTTATTAAAATCCCACATTGCTTCTCACACCACATTGCTTCTCACACAACGTGAATGTGTGTGTTAATTTTACCCAAGAGTGGCGGGATCTACAGGTTAAAGTCGACTCCGAACGACAGATTTTTTGAGAAACTTCTCATGGCAATTTTTATTTACTCACAGATTTTGCCAGAAATCTGCTGAGAGAAAGTTGCCGGATAAATATTTTTTCGTAATTCGTTTTGCTGGCGATTTCTAAGCTGACCTATGATCCGTGGCTTTACATGTAATAAACCAACACACTATCTACTAGACTACGGCGAATACGACGGGCTAAATAGAGTACTTTCGATGTCTTTACGGTTTAAATACTATTTCGTTAAACAAACTAAGTAATGAATCGATTTTTAAAACGTACATACAGATATTTAAAAAGATTATTGTAAAAAGTGCTCCAAAATCAATTATTTGCAATGCTTTATAATAAAATTAAACAAATACTGAAGAAAACACAATATTTCCTTTAAAAAAGTTGAAAACAAATCAATTATTTAAGTTTTATAATATTTCGACATTCCGTCCATCTTTGATGAATTTTCTCTTTTAAATTTTTATTTATTTATTGTAAATGTTTTCGTACTTTTAAAACTCTGCCTTAATTACTACTCCAATATAGTGGCCATTTTTCAGCATCACTCATACGCCTGAAGTTTTCTGCAAATGAAGATTTCTTGGTGTTAAAACGTACACCTTAAGTATGTTTTATACAATTCCCTAGGCAATTTAGCAACAATCTAACCTTCTATTCCTTTAAGTATATTCAGACGTTTCTTACGGGCATGTCACATTAAATAAAATAAACTTGGAATTACCATTTCAAGATAAGAATTTAAGAGTGATTTAAAACCATTTAATGCTGACACAACTAGTTTAAATGTCAAATGTCTTTTTTCTTTGCAGATTTAAACTGCGGCATTGCTTTTTTTTAGAATATTAAAAGATTATATTAATTTGCGCACGTTCTTTGGAAATCCCCAGAGTAACAATTGCAACAATAGATTTTTTTTTTCTTTTTTCTCATTTAAGATTTATTATAAAGCTTATCTTTATTAACGAATCAAATTCCAATTCAAAATTTCATAGACTAAACGAAAAGCCATAAACAATTGTTAAAATATTCAGGATTAACACTTAAAGAAGTAAATGCTGCCTGTGTCACTGCCACGCTCTTTACAATTGTAACGGTCCGACACAAACATAAACGTTGACTTCTTTAAGTTGGCAACCATTGGCAACAACACCATTCCAAATAAATAAAAATAACAATAAAATTACGAAGAAAAAGGAGTGAAAAAAGCTTTACAAACAAATGCTGTTTTTCTGCTTTCCCAGAACATTATAAAATGAATGCAAAGTTACGAAAAAGAAAGCAAAAAAAGAAACCCACTAACGGAAAGAGAGAGAGAAAGAGAGAGTGAGATCTTTTTAATGGCAAGTTTCACACTTTACAAACAATTTTTTGTTGTTGTTGTTGTTGTTTTAATAACAAGAAATGAGAAGTTTTCTTTTGAAATGTGTTGTTTGATAAAAAAAAGAGAGCATGTGTTTGTATGTACGTGTCCATAAGGAAGGAAGGATGTGTAAGAACAAACAAACAACATAAAAATTAAACTCGCTCTCCCTCTCACTGATGCTATTTTTCTTCATAATTATTGTCATCATTTACATGATGATTTTTTTCTTCTGTTTTTCTGTTTTTGTGTGCAATATAGTAAAGTGAAGTATAGGTCTACCAAAGTCTAAATGACGTCGATACGTTTGAGGATTTCGACAACTTCAGCACGCGCAATTTGCTTCCGCATCTTGAAAATGTACTCAAGCAAAAGAAGAAATTCAAAAACATCATCAATGGGTGGTGGTGGTGGTGGTGGTATGGTAGTGTTTGTTAGTCGTCAATATATTATGCCCACATGCATCAAATAAAAACAAAAAAAATTGACGACGACGACTAAAACAACAACAGCAATATTATTGAAGTAGACACAGAGAGCAATAACAAAGAAAACGAGAGCACATATACACACACACAGAACTGCCTAGATACATACAATACATGAAGTACAATATTAGGCCAGAGATTCTCAAATTACAGAAGAGAAAGTGTAATTGTAATAAATTTCTCTTTTAGTTACTAAAATTAGGCAAACGCACACACACGCACACAACATTGTCAAATTTAAAATTTTATTTAACACAGTAAAGAACAAGAAAATCCTTCTTTTTCACTAAACCTGTAACATTTTTTTTGTACCATTAGTCAACACTGAATTTAATTTCTGGAATAATGCCTAAATATAGTTCAGATTTCGGGCATTACGCATGGAACTCATAAGCGATCTACTCTGCAAGTATTTAGCAAAGTTGCAAAGAAATTTGGAGAAACTGAAAGAGCGTTACAAATGAGTTTAGATTTGTGCATTATCGAACTAAGTATTCCTTTTGTTAGTGAAACTGTCATAAATAAGCTGAATTTGCCGATTCTTGGCATTTTCAGCTATTCCAATTATCTTAAGACTGATTATGACGTATTTTTCATTTTCATTTGCAACTCCATCCATATAATTTCCAACTCACAAAAGAAACCAGAAGAGCTTGTAGACAAGCGATGTTTTAACCTGTTCTTAGGTTACTGTCAATTAGAAGCGCTATAGCCGAGTTTTTAAGCATGCAGTTGAAGATTATGAAATGGATGGTATGATATTTCAACAAGACGATGTGACAAGCCCTAAAAGCCAAGTCTAACAAACTTATGGTAGTATGTCGAAGATCGTGTTCCTACGAATAATCCCTTAAAGAACCAATTGCTGGAACTAATCCAGAGGCGATCATTTAAATAACATTGTATTTCTTAAACAATAAATTTACTTTATTAAAAACCGTTTGAGAACCCCTATTCACAGGCTTTTAATGACACGAAACAAAAAAGGGATAACGACAACAATAACAAAAAGGTAAATCTTTTTTGTAGACACACGGGTGATGTTAATGCAAACAGTTTGCAACTAATGTAAACAAATCCAAACAAAAATACAAAAACAAAAAAAAAAACCATAACGAATCCGTAGCAAAAAGGATTCGCTACTTAAGCCCAAACACATAAAGCCCAGAAGTATAACGTGTTAGACATACGTATGAATGTAGGTATGTTCAGTTCTAAATGTCAGCCAAGCTAAAGTAAACAATAATAGCCTTAACGAAAATATGAATAAAAAAAAAAAGAAAAAACAAAGTTTAGTATGGCGGCATAAAGCAATATAACAAAATAAATGAAAAAAAACGAAGTAAAACAAAAAACATTAAGAAATATTGTATATAAATTACAAGGTACTAATAACAAGGTAACAATAAAAAAAAAAACACTGAGAAAACGCCCGACAACGCGACACTGGTGATGAGAGACTGTTACTATTGTGTGTGAAAAATAAACAAACAGCAGCAGTAAAGTTTGCAAACTCCCCTCTTATGTTCAACCTATGTCCGCCTCTTTCCGCTAAAGCCGCTATAAACAAAATATAAGAAATCAAAAAAAAACAATACCTTTCCATGGTTTATTAGCAGAAATATAGGGGTCTTTGCTGCTACTGCAATATTAACAACAATAAAAACTGAATGCATATGTAACTTGAATAAAAAAAAACAAAAACAAATAACAGAAAAAAAAACTGTTATCAAGGTTTCAGGGTTACAATTTCAAAAAAAAAAGAAGAAATAAATAAAATTAAAACCAACAAAAATATCATACTGCGCTTTAAGCAATACACAAAAAAATATAACACACCAAAATAACTGTAATTAATACAAACAAAATCAATTTGTTATTGTTTCTCTTCTTTTTTCCTTTTTTTTCTTTTTGTTTGATAAAAACATACAAAAACAAAACTGCTTAATGAACAAGGTAGTTCATACAAATCAAATACAAAAACAAATACAGCAATAACAAAAAATATACAAATTTGACCTCCCATACCCCTATAAACGCTCGATTTTATTTCCCTACCGTTACGTTGTTCTGTTTACCTTTTTTTTTTGTTTGTGTTTTCTTTCTCAAGTGTAACTAAACTTCTAAAATTGCAGCTGTTTTTTTAAAGCGCCTTGTTTTGTTCTTTTCTTTGTTTTTTTGTAAAGGTCTGTTCGTTCGTTCATTCACGTGCTCCATGAGCTGTAAAATTGTGCAGACATATGCAAATAAAAAAATAAATTTTTTATTTTTATTTTTTGTTTTGCTTGAAAGTCAAGTGAGAAAAATTAACAGCATGAATCAATAACAATTGACATCTGTGGCTCAGTCGAGTTTCTGGGTTTGGTTTAAAAAAAATTTGTGCATTAGTCATCCATTTAAAAGCGGTTTAACAAACACAGCAAGCCTCCACGTAATTTAATTAAACGTTTATGAATAACATTTTCATTTAAGCTATTTCAGCAATTCCATGACTAAATATTAATTCCATTGAAATGAATAGAGGAGAAGCATTTCACACCAGAAATGGGGTTTGTTCGTTTAGAATACTTTTTTTTTTTTTAGCAATTTTGTTAACAGAAATTTAAATAAATTTTCATATTTTTGTTTCTATTTACATAGTCGTAATAAGCAATTTAAATACTTAAAAACTCAATAACGCATAAACAAATTAAACATTATGCTACTTGTATGTTTATTATTATTAACGCTTCTACAAGGGGAGTTTCATTTTTTTATTTTTGTTTTTGAAAAATTCTTCAGAATCAATTTCACAATATTAATAAAATTTGAATAAATTTTACGGAATTTTAAACAATATTTTATCAATATTGATGATAGAATTTGTAAGGAATCTAATAATAAAAAAAACTGAAATTAAGTCAAGTGGAAAATAAGAAATTTGAAAAACATATTAAATTGTTTAGAACATAATAACAACAAAAAATGGTATTGGGAAACTGAAAAGAGTAGGGTTAATAATGAAACAAACTAATCCCCCCTTTTGAAAGTGATTTAAAACCATGTTTTCTTACATTAGATCTTAATCGATTGAGGCTTTAGAAAACAACCTTAACTTTTGAATTCAAATAAATTCATAGCTTTCCAAAATATAATTTCCCCTGATAGGTGCTAAATACTTAGCTTTGAATATGCTTATATGTGAGACGAAATTACATTTAAACAGTTTATCTGCTTTGTCTTAGTCTAGAAGATAGTATGCTGGCTTACAAGACGTGATTTTGTGAGTCTAACATCTCGAAAAAATAAAGGGAGAAAATGTTTCCTTTTTCAGCTTTCCCTCGGCAGTCTTCTGACAAAAACTGTGAGTGTGAATAAAATTACCATGAAAAATTTTTCAAATCTGTCGTTCGAGATGATATTCGTATATTAATAGTCAATCAGTACAATTTTGTAGGCAGTACCTTAAGAATGCAGATACGGTCATTTTCGAAATCATTTTGTAGCTTGTATTAATCCATAGGATTATATTAAGCTGATGCGGGATAAATCGGTCCATTTAACCTACAATTCATTCCTTTATTCTAGACAACGACGAACAATAACACAAAAGCTTCCATACAAATATCATGGGAGACACATGAGCCACTATTAAACAGTTATTACTTCGTTCACTATACATAAGTACTGTCACTGAATACTGACTGGCAAATGCAAATGATCTTTTACGATCATAGAATAGTTTTTTAACCGTTTTTACTACAGTAAAACCTTTTAAACTCATACAACATATTTTAAATTAAAAGTTTCTTGAACTTGCTACACATTAAAAAGCAATTAAACTTAGACAAAGAATGTTTTGGCACCAGTTATATTAGGAAAGTTTTAATTGTAACACTTATTTCTAACGGTTAATTAAAAATTTCATATGAAACTTGTCTGGCAGACCATGAACCAACAGTGCAAAATAGAAAAGATACCAACGTACTTGTTTAGTACTGGGTTACAGTGACTCAGTAATATTTTGTAAAAATGAAGACAGAAAGAGAGAGAAAACAAAAAACAAGTAACGGTCGTTGTTAAGAAGATTTTAAGACTAGAGGAGTCTTCGTCTTGTAACAAACAAAGGGTATAAGAAAAAAAATCTTAAGAACAGGTATTAAAAAGTGTTCACTAAAACAACAAAAACAAAAAGGAATAAAACAAATAAAGAAAAACTAAATTGAAATAAAATCTACTGAAAAAAAAACACAACATCAACATATTATTTGATGTTCTAGCTCAGTGTTTCCCTCTCTCTCTCTCTCTCTATCTTTTATTCTTTGTATCTTTTTACAGAATTATTACACTTTATTTAGACTGAGCAGTTGTTGTCGTTATTTTTTGTTTTCTGTTAGTTTTTTTTGTTAACAACAAAAACAATAATATAAAGAATAACTATTAAAAAAGAACCCTGTAAAGTTGTTGTACCTTTGAATGTTCATACGTACGTAACGTAAAGTTGACTAAACTCTACCGGTACAGTTTTTTTTCTTTCAATTTCAAAACATTTCAACACGGTTGATTTTTCTCGTCTTGACTGATTATTACAAAACTGTGGTAGTACTAGCGGGCATGTTTAGGCTCTACTATATCTCCTCTATGCATTTTGTGGTTGGTTATACGTATTTATTTAGCCTTAGGTGTATAGGTTTTTAAATGTTTTTTGTTCTGTTTTGTTTTGTAATATTTATTTGAAATAGTGTTTCTTGTTTATACCTTTTATTTTATCCTGCAGGAAAAAAAGGCAAGGCAGGCCATGTTTAATTTAAAATATTATTTTGCACTAAACAAATACAAAATTTTTCCCTTCTTCTTGGTCTTGGTCTGTGTACTTTTTACACAATAGTGTTAGAAAACTTTATTATTATTTGCCAGACCAATATAGTTGAACGATTATTTGAAATGCATGCAGTATTTATTTATTTATTCTGTATTTACTTTAAGGCTTAAGTACTCATGTTTGTTTAGGTCTAAGCAGAATCAAAAAAAAAAAATAAAATAAAGGAGGAAGACATATGATTTGTATTTTTAATTTATTTTTTTGTAAACACTAGCTCTCTTATAGGTCGAGCCTAAACAATAAATCAAAGATTGAACCTTTTGAAAGGTATTAATATTTGTTACACGTCTATCACGACATATCATTACATTAGCATTTTTTAAGCCTAATTGCAATTTATAATAGGTTTTCCTTTTTTTTTTTGTTATCTTATAGAGAGAATAGATTTTCGGGGTTAATTTTTCTCGCTGTTCAATTTAACTAAAAGTCCTTAAAACAAGTTCTTTTTATTACGGTCCCTTTGTTAGACAAGGATTATCTACTAGATTTATGGCAGAGGTTGGTCTGTTTGCTACTTAAACATTTTAGTTTTGAATGGGGTTTGGTCAGCTCAGTCACATGATTGGTTGCTGCATACCCTATTAACTCCAATACTGCTCGCTACATGTTGTAGCTTTGCTTTACCGTTTGAGGTTTTAATTTGTTAAAAGATTTAAATTTATTATGTTAAATTGTATACGAAATTTTTATTTAATTATGTTAATCCTGTAAAGTAAAATTGCTCTCATGTAAGGCTATAAAAAGCGTCCATATGTTCCCCTTTTTTTTATTTTAATGACAGGACAAATTACATTTTGTCACTTCTGTTACCCTTAAATTAAAAGAGTTTTTCATTTGTTTGCTTGGAAAAGAATAAACTCAACTTGATTTTGTATTGTTTAAATGATTCTTTGTAAATACGACAGTTTATAATGAATACATGAAATTAACGAAAATCTGGAACTGATAATCATTTTCCAATATAGGTTAGCTTCACTTAATGCTTTATCTGATGTTTCTAGATTTAAAGTAAAGCAGACAAACTGTTTCTAAGGTCTTGCATTAGGTGGTTATGCTAACCTAAAGATGTCAGACATCATTCAATTACGCTATTAAGTTCAATTAGAGAGACTTGTATACTAGCCTTTAATTCTCTGGAGTGGTAGAATGGTTCCTATTCCAATTAGACATATCCTGCCTTCGATTAGTGGCTGAAAAGACCACATCATTACAATGCTTTAGTCAGGATTACGACCCCGTGTGTGTGTTGTGTGTGTTAATTTTATACATAAATGGCGGCACCTACAGTTTAAAGTCTCCTCCGGACGATAGATTTTTGAGAAACTTTTCATGGGTATTTTATTTACTCTCATAGTTTTTGCCAGAAATCTGCTGAGAGGAAGACGCCGAAGAAATATTTTTTTCTTATTTTGGTTTTGTTGAAAATGTGTGGTCTGTGGTTTGAACCGAGGCCTCACGTCTAATAAAAAAACACACTATCTATTAGACTAAGGTGACTACAAAAAGACTTTATACTGATTTTTATGTGGTGGTCGCTTAAAACTTAGATATTAATTATATCAGTTGCACTTAAGGCCAAGGTTTAAAGTGTACTTGGCAGTTGTACGATTTATCAGGCTTTTTCATACTAATTTTCAGACGATTACAAACTTTTAAATTTCTTTTCATGCTTTTTTGGTTTTATTTTTCGGATTATACAACATTATTTAACATTTTCGCATTAAAAACTTTTGTCCGCTATTATATGTGACCAAAAATCTCACACTGATTTAATTAAAAAACAATTTCAAAGAATAAATTAAAAGGATGCCACAACACAGTAACATCACTTTGGTTTGATTTGAGGCAGAATTAATTTCTCTGGAAGCCTATTAAAGAACAAATTGTGTGTTTTTTTTCTTCTGTATTAAAAAAGAAACTTCTAAAAAAGTTGACACAAGCAAAACTCATACTCACTGTATATGCATACAAATTTACGTTATATGTATATAAAGCATACATGCAACATCACATAGAATATATTGCAAATAATAATCATAATAAAAATTTATGATGGAAAAAACAACTTTTTATAACACCCAAAGTGGGTGCATTCACATGTCTCAAGAGCTTGTTATATGCTCGATATGTTATAATAATAAAACAACAACAACAACAACAACAACAAAAAATTTTAAAAAGAATATGAGGAGTACAACAACAGAAACATCGGCAATGGCTATAACCACAAATAAAAAAAAATATAAAGAATAGCAGCAAAAGTAAAAAGTCTACATTAAGTACATATAGAAAATATCCATCTAAAGCGACAACAACAACAACAAAATAATATAAAATAAGAAAAGCAAACATTATACGGGAGTATTACTTTTAATGCCAGTGTATAGTCAAGTATAGTCCCAAGACCAAGGTCCCCTCATTTCTCCACACATAAAAGAACATTACGTTTAAACTCTCCTAAAAAATCAATTTCTATAACGATAATCCAACACCACCCAACAACAACAACAAATAAATTCTTACATGGTTATGCCCCATACATATAAAGAAAGAAAAAAAGTGAGAAACGAGCGAAAACGGTTTCAAAGTTCAAAAAAAGTGAAAATTCTTTACATTTTATTGCATCAACGTTTTACTTTACACTGGCATCTAAAACGTCAAGTCACATAAATTAAAAAATAAATTCCTTAGTATTAAAGTCAGTCTTTTTTTAATTGGATTTTTATGCTTAAAATTTTACTCAACATAACCAACGTATGCATGCACCTCTCATATTCCATCATCATGTGCACGAAAAAAAAAGCTTCCTCTTTCTACCACCACTTTTCTTGTTTCATTTAGTAATCTATACATACATGTTTACATACATACAGATGTCAAAATTATGTTCAGTTTGTCAAAACACCTCGCCTCCAAGGGGAATACTCAATGTATGCACAAAATGTTTTACAAACATTAACCAGGCATGTAGGTACGTTTACGTTTTATGTAAAGGAGTTTGCTGTTGTTTTTCTTATTATCCTTTACATATATCCTGTGACATTATTATTATTTATTTTTTGTTTTGTTTCTATGTCGGTTTTCTTTTCTTTTTTTTTCATATTCATTTTTAATAAAACACCAACAGAGTCAGACAAAATTTAACAAGGCTTGCTTAATTTAAAAGCATCGTCATTGTGTTTTTTTTATCTTCTCATTTCAAAGAATGAGAAAAATAGAAAATAAAATACAAAAACACAAGCCTTGTTTACATTTGTTAAGAAATCATTAAGTGTGAATTTAGGAAAATAAAGAACAGGATTTCCTTAGATTTATGCCAAGTTTCAGA